>PVKH010000264.1:0-42290 GCA_004027955.1 Chaetophractus vellerosus
GTAGAGAAGACCAATGAAGTGACAGAAATTATTTTTTAGAAAAAGAAACAGGTGGAGCCTAATTCCTCTCCCTTTGAGTTAGGCTGTAGTTAGTGACTCAATTCTAATGAGTCATCATTCTAATCACGATGGCAGAAGTGATTGAGTGTGACTTCCAAGATTAGGTCATAAAAGACATTGAGGCTTCCTCCATGCTCTCTCTTGGATCATACCTCTGGGGGGAGCCAGCTGCAAAGAACTGAGACCTCCTGCCAATAACCAACAAGGAACTGAGGCCTTCTTCCAGTAGCATGTGAGTGAATCATCTAGGAAGCAAATCTTCCAGCTCCATTCAAGCCTTCAGATGACTGCAGCCCTAGCTGCTGATGTCTTAATTATAACTTCATTAGAGATCCTGAGCTAGAATCACCCAGCTAAGACACTCTCAGATTCCTGATGTTCAGAAACTGTATATCTCACACGAGTTATGTTTACTGTTTAAGCAGCTAAATGTGGGAATAATTGGTTTTGCAGTAATAGTAACTAAAACATGCAGGGGGAAAAATCCTCCAAAACAATCCAAGGAAAGAATAGGGAAATGTTACCAGGAAGCTAATTTTGTTTCAATACAAGGGAAAATGTTGTGCAGTAAGAGCACCCCACAATGGAATATTTACTGTAGCGAGGGGCTTGTCCCTTGGCATTTTCAATCAAAGGTATATGTCTACTTATCACAGGACTTTTGTAGATGACCTCTGTTTTCAAATATATTTATACTTTGACAGTCCCCGCCTGTTTTCATAAAGAATTTTAGGTAGCCTGGAATTATGACATACAAGTAAAGATGTTAAGATAAAAATAAAACACAGATCAGAAACCATGTAGAAGAATTAGGAGAATTGCTGCAATTGAAATTAAACCTTTTGGAGACTCAAACAAGAAGAAAATCCTACCATAACCACAGGAAATGTTGATTTAGTAGGCACCTGGAAATATATATATATATATTTAAGTGTACTAGATAATTCTGGTTGGATAACTACTGATCCAGTCTGTCCCGCCCAACCTTTGTCAGCTCTTCCGATGTTGTCAGGTGCTAATCATTACCTAATTTAAGGTAAGTTTAAAGTACCGAGTCCATGGGCCACAGATCCCAGAAGCTGGATATACAAAAGCCTAGCTCCCTCCTTATAAGAGAAGCAGATCTCACTGTCTAATGTTTTCAGGGACTGCCTTGTGGTCCCCTAAAACAAGGCCATTTTATCTTGCCTAACATCGCGAGGCAGTCTCCTTGGTTCAGCCCAATGGCAGATGGAAGAGGTGGTTTCAGCTCATAGACAGTCTTTGCTGAGACAAGCATTTGTGTGAACCAAATCAAGACTTAACTAATCAGTCCTAAGGCATCCTGCACATCGACTAGGGAGTTACCTCCACGACCTAAGATGGGAACACCTGACTTCTCAGCAGATCCCATTTATCTCTAAGCCCCTCCTCCTGGTTATTTCAGCGCCCCTTAGAAAGACTCACTAAGATGCTATAGCTCTGTTTCAGAGTATGAAAGACCCAGTTTAAGCCTAGAAAATGTTCGTGGTGATATCAGTTGGTGTCCTCGGTCATTAAAAGTTCTGGAAGAAACCTGACTTGGACTTGCACTGCTTTCTAAGGAACACGCATACGCTAAGTGCTATCCAAGGTCCTGATAACTACTGGGTTCTTGAATTCCAGCGAGCACTGGGTAGTGCAGTCAAATCTGTGGAAACCAGGCACTATCATGAAAGGAGGATTCACACCTATTAATCAACTTAAAGTCTAAGACAAAAACAGAGAAACGGCACCTGATGTTCTTTTCAACCAAAGTCCCTGCTTAATTCCAAACAGATTCTGCAGGCTGGATGGCAGGCAGCTGAAGGGTGATCAGTCTTATCCTAGAATTAAAGCCTGCTGCGATGTTAATGAAGACCCGCCAGTGGGTTTGCTGGAAGGTAATTTAGATCTACATAATTATGACTTAATCCCTCACCCTGCGACATCAAAAAGGTCCCTACCCAAGTGGAAGCTACATGATTTCATGCCACAAAGAGTACAGCTGTGCGACTCTGTTCCCTTTTGTGTGCAGTGCTCACATCAGTCATGATAGCTTTATTAAATGGTGTGACCCGACCCGATTCTTGTACACAGAGTGCTGTCTCCCAATCAAAACCGCAAAATGTGGCTGAGCAGGCTGTGAAAAGAAATCAAGATCTGCATCTTAAATAGCAGATTAACTGCTCTGGATGGGAAAGCTGCTGGTGGGGGTGGGCATGGCTCAGAGCCACCTCAGTTCTTCAGCCCTGGCAATTGGGAGGTGCTGCCACTAGCAGTTGGAGGTAGAGAAGTGCTCAGGGCTGTCTTCAGAACCCTAGCAGTGATTCTGGGATCAACTGTCATGGCAGAGAATTACTACTGGGACATGTCCTCATCACACACACACAGCAGGTTCCCAGGGGCAAGGGGGGCCCTCGTTGAAACATTTATATTTTTCCTTATTTATCTTCCAAGGGAGATGAGACCTGGGCATGAGAATTACAGAGACCTCGCATGTAGGGTCAACATTTCCTTCAGAAAAGATCTTGGGATCAACTCAACCAGATGCAGTGCCATAGAAGAGTGACAGAGGTTACTTGTACTACAGGCCTTCAAGGAGAGACAGAAATTGTGCCCAGCTTGGGGTGGGGAGATGGGGAGAGGATCAGGGATGTTTCAAGAAGGAGGTGGCATTTGGGCTTGGCGTAAAGGAGGGGTAGAACTATGTTTTTAGATATGGGAAAAGAGAATCACAGGTGAAGAGAAGAGCATGAGCTCACCGGGTTAGCCCTGTGGACTTGCATATTGGGGAACAAGAGCCTGAAGAATTAGGGGAAGGATACTGCGGCCAGGCAACGAGGAGTTTTGAACACCATGAAAGGCATTTACATTTTTAACTGGGGAAGCTTGCTTCTCGGTTGTTTGTTTTGTTTTTACATATACTTATATTTGCCTTTGGTCTAAAATCATTTGAGGTGGCCTACCTTATCCTTAGTTCATGGGGAACGAGGTTGTGTGATAGGAAGTGACTTGATCAGAGCCTCCACTGAAAGATGAACTTGGATGTACCTACTCAGAGAGATGAGTGAAAAGAAGGGCTGTTAAGAAGCTGCTGTGATCATCTGAAAAATAAGCAAAGAATGTCTGAATCAGAAAAAATGGCAGTAAAACATAGAAAAGGGGATGAACACAAGAGGTGAAATTATATGTCAACCTAGTAAATGTTTGGGGATGGGTTGAAAGGAGAGGAATGGAGCATCTCATTGTCAATGTTTTGAGCCTGATGTCTGGGAAAACCGGGTGCTGTTAACAGGTTTAGTGAGGACGGGAGGATTGCGTGGGGGGAGGTAATGAGTTCATTTTGCACCCACCAGGCCTTGGGGTGTCTGTGAGGCCTCCAGGTAGAGGAGTGCAGCAGGTAACTGAAGAGGAAAAAAAAAAGTGAAGTCATTCATCTGGACAAAAGATCTGAAATTTGCAAACCAGCTGGGAAATAACAGTTCAACTACACAGGAAATGAAATGGGAAAACACCTTCCTGTTAATCCATTTGAAGGCTGTTCTCATCCAGTCAATGTGAGGGCTTTTAAAAAATAATAATAACACAGAAAAATTCTGATCCGTGGCAAAAACTGCTTGAACCTTGCTTTCAGCAGTCACCCCTCTCAATGGAAGGATGAAGTAATGAAATGAGTAAATCTGTTTGTCAAAGAAAGTCTCTCCCAACTGGAAAAACAAAAGCCTGAGCTCAAGCCTGAAGCCCTGCAGCCACCGGGGATGAAGGGGATGATCTCCCTGCTTTGCTCTCCTGACCAAGGCAGGAAACGGAAATGGAGACACTGAGGGAGTAGGAAAGTAAAGCAGAGATGACAGCAGCTCAGCTCTCTTTGGAGAGTTAATTAGTTGGTGAGCATTGAGCTACCTGACAGAGAAGCAGCTCAGGTCATCAAAGTGTTCTTAATTGATGCATCCGAAGAAAGAGACAAAAGCAGTGGCCTCTAGGAAGAAGACCTTGGGTGCTTTTAGCATGAGAGTGAGGGAAAGTACAGTCTTTAAAGCAGCATAAGAAAGGCCTTGGTTAAATTAAACAGTGAAGGGTAGCAGAATATACTTAACTCATACCTGGCCATACTTAACTCCTTCTATGCTTTAGTATTTATTAAGCCAGGTAAAAGTGAATGATATCTTGTGTGCTCTCTTGTCACCAAAACTACTCACTATCACAGGGCCGTTCGATAGAAATATAATGAGAGCCACAGGTAATTTAAAATTTTCTAGTAGGTATGCTTAAAAAGGCAAAAAAGAAATGGATGAAATTAACTTTACAATTATGTTTTATTTAACCCACTATGATATTACTATTTCAACAAGTAATCATATAAAAATGTTTTTGAATGAAGCCTTCAAAACTGAGTGGGTATTTTACACTGAGAACCCATCTCGATTACACCACGCACATTTCAAATGCTCAGTGGCCCTTTAGGACAGCACAGTGACCTCTTCTGAACAGGGGACTTCAGACCTGCTGTGCTATTTATCCACATCAGTTCTTTACTTATGGGTTTCTTCCTCATTTTTAAAATGAGAGATCTTTCTTCACTTCAAAGTTTTGGATCAGTTGATTTGTTAGAAATTTCTTCAAACTTATAGGGCCTTTCCTCCTGTTTAAATGTGGGCTGCAGGACACAGTTTACAAAATATTATTTGGTGCAGAGGCCACACTAGATTCTCTCAAGCAAATCTCACTGGGAAAAGAGGTATAAGAGCTAACATTTACTCAAGGCTTCCTATATGGCAGGTGCTGTATTTACATTATTTCATTTAATTCTCACATCAGACCTGAACAATATATTTATTACCCCCATTTTTCAGATGAGCAAACTGAGGATAAAAGAGCAGAATACCTTGCCCAAGTATGTGTTAGCTTTTAACGGCTAATAAGTGTTAGTTGTAAGAGGTCCAATTTTCAATATCAATGGTCTTTCAGCTCTAAGTAACCTAAGGACAGAAGCCAATCCTGTAGTCAGTGGTACTTGGTAGATTTCCTTATCTTTGGCAGTGAATGGAGTCACATGGGGGCAGGCTATGTGGGGTTCCATGCCTGTCTCGTGCTGATCAAGGCACATGGGTCATTGACATCTGCCTCCACCTCACACAGCATCAGAACCACCTATATCACCCATTAGGGAGGGACAAAGAGGAAAGCAGAGAGGTAGGCTAAACCAGAGGTCCACCCTCTACTCTGGCAATCCCCAGCCCCTACTCTCCTATTAAACTCTTACCCCCAAGGGCTCAAGGATGGCACTTTACTCGACATCGTGGTGCTGGCCCTGCCTCATGCCCAGTCTCAGAAGATCCAGGGAAATACCCAGCTTATGGTGACCTGCAGGGACAAGAGTAAAAGGGAGCTGCAGATAATGGCAATAATAATAATACATAAAAAAAAATAATACATTTTTAAAAGTGGTTGAAAAGAGCTCCCCACAGTGCACAAACAGGAGAAAACAGACTGGGTAAGAGGACAGGTCTAGCAAAAGAGGAGATGGAAAAGATGGTCTGGGCCTGAGGAAGCATCCTGCTCCTGAGGTCAGAGTCTTGGAGCTGGTCTGTAAACCAGGCGAGGGAAAAGGGAGATGAATCGCCCTCTTATGCCCCATCCCTCCTGTCTGCAGTGTCCCACCTATTTCCGCATCAGCTGGCCAAAAATGGGATTCAGTACTTTCTGCTTACCTTCCTTTTACCTTGGCTTATTTCTCTCATTAGAGTGTAAGTCGACTGAGGGCAGGGACTGTGACTTTGCCCACGTTCATATTTCACACTGTGCTTATCACATAGAAGGCACTCACAAAGCATTTGTTGAATTTAAGGGTAAATCTGAGGCACACTGTGAATATATGGTTGAAAAGTAAAAAGGTTAAGAGTAAAACAAGTCACAGAGAATATTGAGAAATTCATTTGAATTTGAGGGAAAGAGAGAAGTGGGAAGAGGATGCTGAAAGGAGATCAAAATGGGAGAAGACGGCCCGGGAGCTCAGGGATTGGAGCACTGGTCTCAAATTGGGAGAAGAGGTGCAAGCAGGGTGCGGCCCAGCCCACTCACCCTTGAAGGGCTCTGGAGAAATCAGAGACCAGGCATTATCTCATTATCACATTAAACAGCCTCAGCAAAGGAAGACTGCCCTTTGTTGACAGATATCTGTTTGATCTTACAAAGGAATGTGAGGAAAGACTTTTCCTACAGCTTCGTATGAAATTGCTTTGCCTTTTACAGAGAAAGGTCTCTAAATAACAAAAGAGAAATGTATGTGAAGGGATTAACTGCACCAGATTCTACAAAAAAAAAAAAAAAAAGTAAAATAGCCCAATTAATCGGTTGACCATTTGAAACATCCAAGAGCGGTTACCATCCTTAAGGGAAATAATGCACCACTCAAGCTGCTCCGTGGCCTGGGCAAAAAGAACTCACTTTCTGTACCCCGATCTCCTTCCACTGACCCCCTTCTCATCCCTCCGGCTAAGAAAGCTGGTGATTTTCGGGGGTTTAAGGTTCACACTCCTGAATTAAAAGGCGGAAGGTGATTCTGCCCTAATCTACTTCTGAAAAACTTCTACACCTGGGCAGCCTCAGGATCCTGAAGATGGTATTTTATTATGAGCTTCCCTGGAAAAGCTCCCAGCACTTTGACCCATAAAGCACGGTTGGCTGGAGAGCAGGTATCATTCCCGTTTAAGGGAAAAGAAAACAAAGGTTCAGGGAAGGACCACAGCAATTAGATGGCAAGGCTTTACCATCAAGTAGCTTTAACAGTACGAGATGATTCTTCCACATTAGAAGCCCAGAGATTGGTAGCCTCAGGGTTGTAACTACAGCTGCTCAACAACATATCCGAAGACGCACGTTCTTGTGCCATCCTCACATGTTGGCCTGTTTTTACACCACAGGAGGCTGACAAAGTTCCAAGAGGGTCACCAAGCCACAGAAAAACAAACCATCTCTCCAGATCTTTAAGAGCCGAGAAACCTGTGCCAGAATCTCTTCCTACGTTGTCGGTCATTGGCCGAGTGGGCACATGTGCGCATTCTAAGCCAATCACTGGCAAGGAGCAGAGCACCGCTGATTGGCTGGAGTCAGGCGAGGCCCTCATCTGAGGCAGCAGCTGGATGGGGCCAGCCTCCCGGAAGCACTTGGCTGCAGAATCCAGGTTCTGGTAAGAAGGTGAGTTGGAAGTTCGAGATCAAGGTTGGGGCAGTGGATGTGAGGTAGGCAAACAGCAGGGTGTGCTCCTGCCTGGGTATCTCATGACTCACGGTTTTAATTCTTCTGGCTAAGCTCATGAAGCCTCGTCATTTTTCCTCCAAGAGATTTCAGTGGTGTTTCATTGCATTTCACAGTTTTCTGTGGGATGAACAGGGAACAGGATGTAGTACAAAGAGCATGGGCTTCGGGATCAGAGACCCGGGTTCATTTTTGCTTCATCACCTACTAGCTTATGTGCTCAGTTTAGGGAAGTCACCTAACCCACCATTGAGAATATTAAGAAACAGTTTGCTCAGTGGCAAAGCCCCAGGACGCATTTATCAACTGCAATGAATGTGCCACACTAATGAAGGAGGTTTATGTGGGAGGGTGTGGGAGGTATGGGGAATGGGGCATATAGGAATCCCCATATTTTGTGTGTAACATGTATGTAATCTAAGTATCTTTTAAAAATAAAAATAAAAAAAGAAACAGTTTATAAATAATCCTGCACAGCATCTGGTATGTAGCAGGTGCCCTTAATGTGAAATCCTTCCTTTATTCCATCTGTGTGAGAAATGGTGGAAGTACCAGGTGGGCCAGTTGTTTATTAACTTGCTAGCAGGTAAATCTCTTAGATTTGTTTTCAGTGGAAACACATTAACTAATTCACACTTCCACAGAGTCCACTGAGAAAATTGGTAGATGGAGGTTTGTTTCAAAAATACTGAGGAAGGGAGGCACCCAGAACTAGTCTAGCAAATTAGGGGGCCCAAACAAAAAGGAATACATCAGCATGCCCTTTCTCTCCTCACTGGGACTTTGCACTCTGCTTGTTCACTTGCCTATGATAGTGAAGATTGCTGGATTAAAAAAAAAAAAGGCACAATTAGTGTCACCCTCCTCTGCTTTCCCTTAGATTATTAGCATCTATTATATTGTATTACAGCATTCATGCATCATTATGAATCAGATGTATGTAGCTCAGTTTCTCCTACTAGACCAGGAGTTAGCATAGGTACCTTTTCTTATTTATCTTGCCTTGCCAACGGAAATACCAGGAATCTAGACGCTTCTGGTTAGTGTTCAAGTTACAAAGAATGACTGCCATTTTCCAACTAAAATTTGACCCCTTTTAATGCTGTGATGAGGTCGTAGGTTGCTCATTTCCTTATGTCTTTAAGGATGCCTGTAAAATCAACAGAGCCCTTGGGAGGAGCCATTAAGAAGGCTAACGGAAGTTGAGACTTTGGTCCACATTTCATTTTTAAGGGGCTGCCATCTTCTTGCTGATTCATTCCTTTCTTTTCTTTTTTTTTTTTTTAAGATTTATTTATTTCTACCTGCCCCCCGTGTTGTTTGTGCTCACTGTCTGCTCTCTGTGTCTGTTCATTGTTTGTGCTCGTCTTATTTTTGGGAGGCACCAGGAACCAAACCCAGGACCTCCCATGTGAGAGGGAGGTACCCAATCGCTTGAGCTACATCCACTCCTTGCTTGTTGTGTCTCTTGTCATGTCATCTCCTTGCGTCATCTTGCCATCTTGCTCATCTTCTTTAGGAGGCACCAGGAACTGAGCCCAGAGCCTCCCTTGTGGTAGGTGGGTGCCCAATTGTTTGAGCCATATCCGCTTCCCCCTTTCTTATCTCAGCCTCTCTTGGCAGCTTTCTTTTTATCTGTTGTTCTTTGAGAGGGGGTTCTTGTTCCTCTATTCTAGTATAGTGGCTCAAATGTATTGAATCAGCTTTCTTCCATTTGCCACTTTTCTCAAGAAACTCTATTTACCAGACTTGCTTGAAGAAAGATGTCTAATTTTCTAATAAGCTTGTGTTTAAGCATGGTGGCCTTGTCCCTATTTTGGATTTCCACACATTATTCATATGCTGTGATGTATCCTCACTTTAGACCAGAGGTTCTTAACCAGGGGTCCATGAACCCCCAAAGGGTCTGTGGAAAGATTTCAGGGGGTCTGTGAGCTTGAATTGAAAAAAAAAATCAACTTCTTATCTTTATTTTCTCTGACCTTTAACTGAAATCTAGCATTTATTTCACTTATGAATGTATGCAATAAATTACAGTAGTATTCATTTTATATCACATTACGGTTGTTGCATATCTCAAAAAATCACTTCTACTCATCCATACTTCAAAATGATAGTTGTTAGACTGATGCTAGTTGAGTCATGAAACTATCCGCTCCTACATTCTGAGAAGGGGTCTGTGGTTTTCACCTGACTGGCAAAGGGGTCCGTGGAACAAAAAAGGTTAAGGACCCCTGCTTTAGATGATTGGGTTTTTGAATGGTTGAGCTCGGAAATGTAACTTTGATAGCCTATGGCTCAGATTCTACAATTTGTCACATAATTAAAATGCTTATGCTCTTTTGCTCTCAATTAATACATTAATGGGTCTGCTTAACAATGAAATATACTCAGTTCCCATACTTACTACCTCTAAACAGAAACTAGATGGGTAAATAGCTGCAGTGCACTAACAGTAGACTGGGTTTTATTTTGGGCAGGAGAGGGAGAGAAAGGGGGGGCACAAGACATAATCAAGCTACAGACCACAAGTCCTGCTCCCCAAGTAAATGATAAACACCAACCAATATCTCAATGATGGAAGTTTGCTAAAGGCTTAAAGCCAAGAGCCTCATTGTCTTTTGGAGTTAAGTGCACTTGTTTTTGGTCTTGTGTAACACCCCCAACCTTCCCTCTCAAAGCACCTGATCCTTTTCTTGATACCCTCTGGCCCATGCCCTGCCCACCCCCCATTCCACCCCCTGTGTCCAGGCAAGGGCCTGTGGTTTCCAGGTGCTGTCCTTTGTTCTTTTCTCTTGCTCTCCTTCATATGTCTTATCTCAGTAATCTGAGTTTACTCATGCTTTCAAATTCTTGCATGCACCCCAATGCATTGTTTTCTTCCTCAGTCTTATCCTCTTCTGTTCATCTATTCCTGTATAGGCAATCCAATTCACAACTTCTGACTAAAGTGGCAGCCACTTCAGTGGATACTGTTGTAAAACAATATATATCTTTTTCCTTTTTACTCAGAAAAACTAATGTCTCTGATGGTCAAAAAGAAAATTAGAAGCAGCTGAAAGTGGATTTTCAATGACACTAAAACCTAATTGTTATTCAGCTTTCACTTTAAATCCTGCCTCTTCTTCCACAAATTCCTGTTAATTCGTCAGCTAAATAATGTGATTGCTACTAAAGATTCTGACATCTAATTCTCTGCCTGTGCAGGTTTACTGCCAGGGTGAAAAATACGTTGTCTTTTTACTTTCATTTTTAAAAACAAGCACAATGAAAATATAAAATATTGTTTAGGATTTATCTAAAAAGACTTGGCAGCTTCCTTGAGAAATGGTTGGATAGGAAGATATGAATCAAATTTGGAAGTCCTCTCTCCAAGCCATAAGTAATATTTGAATAAGTATGAGCTGATTCCATATGAAGATCTATCAGTTTTTAACTATGATCCATATCCAATTATTTATTTTTAAAATTTAACGTAAGTAATTTTGAGATGGCAAAGCATTAGGAATGAGCCATATAACCTTGTAAATTGTGATGGCTATGGTCTTTGGAATAGTTTGGGTTTATAAAATACCCAATGGGTAGTCCATTGATTATTCCCCTCTGAGGGCTAAGCCTGAAATTCTGGTGTCAGGAGGTAGTGGGATGTCTATTAGGACAGAAGTTTAGTCTTATAGGTTGAATCAACAGTGGGGTTAGCTGGCAGGTATAAGAGGAACTATAATTCTGACTACAAATGTGCCCAGGATTCACACTCAGGGTACATAATTCTGGGTGTAATTTGAAGAATGATTTAATGCATGTCCAGGTTGATGGCAGAGGGTCCTTTTGGACTCCGCTAGATTGGTTTAATAACTGAGGCAGGCCTGGCTGTAGAGTTTGTCCACTTAGTAGGTTCAACTACATAGAAGATAAATGAGCCAGAGAAAGACACAGACCCCTTGAGAAAAGACAAAGGTAGCAAGATTGAAAATAAATAAGTAGAATGCTGCATCTCTTATGTTAACTTTTTTTATTATTATATATCCCCCCCCCCTTTCTGCTTGTTCTTGCTCTGTTCATTTTTTTGTGTTCTTCTGTGTCTGCTTGTCTCCTCCTGTTGCAGTGACCCGCTGAGTCAGCTCACTGCACGGCAGCCTTGCCTGCTTGCAGGCGGCTTGCCCTGCCCGTGGCGGCTTTTGCCCTGCCCCACGGCGGCTTGCCTTCTCAAGGCGGTCTGCCCGCTCGAAGAGGTCCCGGGAACTGAACCTGGGGCCTCCCATGTGGTAAACCAGTGCCCTACCAACTGGGCTACAGCCAGCCCCCTGTTAACTTTTGATATGATAAATTATTGCTTAATGTAATCCAGCCTTGGTTTACTTTTCATGCCCAGGTTATAAACATACTTCTGTGACTATGTAGAAATACAAAGAGCAAGAGAAATGACTTCTGGGTCTCTCTCACTCAACCTTCAGCTTCCAAACAGGATGTGAGTACTATGGTGAAATATCTCCATAGACTAATTAGTTTTATTTGTTCCTGTCAAATGATGGTCTTTATGTTCATTTATTCCTATCAGTCAAGGGCCCAGCAGGAAACATTAGGCCTACTTAGGATTCTGAAGAGAATTTAATAAAGGAATTGTTTACAGAGGTGTGGGTAGGGTTAAGAGAATGAACAAGGGCTGTTGAGACACCGACTTCTAACCACAGCAGGAGGCTGTTACTACTTCTCAGCCTGAAGGATCAAGAGAAGCAAATAGCATTACCAGAACCTGGTGGAAGGGGGGCTCTGGGTACCAACCGTAGTCATAGAGGGATGCAGGACATGTGGAGGAAACACTTCTCTTGTCCTCCCATCTCTGGCATCGCATTAGCTAAAATCAAAGGCCAGAAGGCAAAGGAGCCCAGGCAGTGCAGTCCAGAGGAGTCACCCCTTGCTTTAGTTTCCGAGGCTGCTTAAAGCAAATGCCATGAAATGATTCAGCTTGAACAATGAAAATTTATTAGCTAACAGCTTTGAGGCTGACAAAACGACCAAATCAAGGCATCATCAATGTGATGATTTCTTCCCAGAGACTGGCTGCCAGTGATCCTTGGCTCCTCTGTCACATGGCAAGGCACATGGTGGCATCTGCTGGTCTCTCCCTTTTCTTCTGGGTTTCTTTAATTTCAGCTTCTTGCATCCATAGTGCTCTCTCATGCATGTGCACATTCTCTCTCTCACTGTATTTATTCCATTTATCAAGGACTCCAGTAATAGAATTAAGTCCCATCCTGAATGAGGTGGGCCACACCTTAACTGAACCTCGTCAAAAGATCCTACTTACAAGGGGTTCACACCCACAGGAATGGATTAAATTTAAGAACATGCTTTTCTGGGGCACATACAGCTTCAAACCACCACACCCTTCTACAGATGTAGAGAACAGAAGAGAATGGATGGGCAGGGGCAAATGGAGACCAGGCAGTGCCTATGCCTTACAGATGATTGACTTCATACTGGGTCAGGTGCTCAGTGATGCCTGCCCTATAATTAGTACCGTCTTGCCCACCTTACACGGTGTTGACACCCTCTGCCTAAAGAGAGAGTTTGTTTTTCTTTTAAGAATTTTAAACATTAAAAAAAGCAGTAGCATTAAGAGCAACTCAGCTCTAAATAATTAAAATCATATTTTTCAAATATGATTTTTATTCAAAAGAATTTTGGAAAAGCCATATATCACTTTTTGAATTAGTTCACAGCCAAGGTGGACTCTGAGTAACTTGATTTGGTCAGGAACAAAAATCAGAACATGAAATGAGAAAGGCTTGACAGAACCTCAATAATTAATGAACTTTGAAAAATGCCCCAAGCTTCTATTTATTTATAATAAAAATACTATGTATTGTTCTATAAGTTCTCAACTATTACTATACACTTACTGTTTATGTATGTGCATGCATGTATGATATATTTCAATAAGATTTTATAAAAAAACACTGCATACTCTGAGCTGTTTGTGTGTGCAGGACTCTTTAAAATCAGATAGCTGTGTGAATTTGTAATTGAATCATCTGGGTATTAAGGACAGTGTGTGTGGGGGTGGGGGGGGGGGTTGAGGGGAGACCAGGCTTCTCACTTATTCTTCTAACGGTATAGGAGTTTGATATAATGGATGAATTCCAAAAAGAAATATTGGTTTATGTTTGTAAACTGGTCTTTTGCTCTGGGCATATTAGAGTGTATTGGATTCAGAGGTTTTATTTTTACTTGATTAAATAATGATTAAGGCTTTGATTGGGCCATGTCAGTAGGAAGTTGAGTCCCCACCCCCTTGGTGCGTGGGGACTCACAGAGAAATCGCACCCCAGAGAAGGGAGGTTGGAGTTTTTTGAGCTGGGGCCCGGGAAGTGAGCACATAGGAGAAGAACACAGAGGAATAGAGATGGCTCCTTAGACATGGCCGAAGCTCTGGGGAGAGAGACAGAGCCATTCCCCTGATAGTCTATAGTTGGCCTTGTGGAGAGGGCAGAGCAGCTGAGCCCCAGGAAGAGAGGAACCAAGAAGCCTGAACCCTTGCAGACATCAGCCATCCTGCTCCAAAACATGGCAATAGACTTTGGTGAGGGAAGTAACTTACGCTTTATGGCCTGGTAACTGTAAGCTTCTACCCCAAATAAATACCCCTTATAAAAACCATCCGATTTCTGGTATTTTGCATCAGCACCCCTTTGGTTGACTAATTCAGATGGTTATTGATATTTGATCTCAAAAAAAATGAGCATCACTGATGTCCTAAGTCTCACCAGTCCCTTGGCATGTCTCAGGATGTAACTTCTTTCATTACCAACCTCTTTCCACTCTTGATTAGGCAATATTTAATTTGAAGGAAAAGAATTCCAAAGCCACTTCTTGTCTATGTATTTTTTCATGCAAGTTGTGAGTCTTTTCGTTATTATTGTTGTTATTTCTATATGCCTCCTAGACTTTTTAATTCTCTTAGCTTTTTGCATCATCACTGACCTTGAGGAAGACAGGAGTGCTCCCCAGACAGTGGGGCTTAAAATCAGGAAGAATGTCCAAGCAGAGAGAGTATCTGCAAGGCCTGCTTGGCTGGACACAAGGCTGGTACAGCAGCAGTAGAAGATGTGAGGTATGTTCTCCCCTTTCACAGATTCCCAAGGACTTTCTTTCTGTCCCTTACTTAGAAACTGCTCATAAGTGTGGCCTGCATTGTTGGAATGTTTTGCAGCTTCTCTTTTGCACTTGGTGGCAGCAAAAACTTTTTTGTGATGGAAGGCAGTATCAACAGCAGCAAAGACTAATATGATAGTCACTTGAGTGAGACTCAGCGGATAAAGATTCTAACATCAATCTGTTACTAACCAGTTGGGTGAGATTGTATGCAAGCCAGATACCACATGTGTAAATGAGCTTTTGTTGCCTTCCAAACCACCCCAACTCTTAGTGGTTTAGAACAACCATTTACTTAGCTCACGATTCTCTGTGTTGAATGGACAGTTCTTCTGGTCCGATTCTTGCTGAGCTCACTCAGGAACAGGAATTTTAGGTCAGCTGGCAGGTTGGCTGGTGCTGGATGATCTAGGGTGGCTTCGTTCACATGTCTGGCAAATGGAAGGCGGTTGGCCAAAGTGGTAGGAGAAACTGGGCCCATGACCTTGTGAAGAAGTCTGGACTAGCCTGCAGGTCATGGGGTTCCCAAGAGCAGCAAGAAATAGCAACCCCATTGCCCAAGTATCTTTCAAGTCTCTGCTTACGTCACATTTGCTTCCATGCCATTAGCAAAGAGTTATGTGGCCAAGCTGGGATTCAAGGGGTAGATGGTTTGTATACCGGGATGAGAAGAGATGGTGCCCGTATTTGCAGTGTACCTCACTGGATCAGCCAATTTTACACTCATTGTATTTAACTCTCACCATAACCTTGTGAGGTAGGCATTGGGACCACATATGTGCTCAGGGCACTTAAATAGACTTCCAGGCTTGGATTTGGTCCCAGCTCTGACTCGAAAGAAGTCAGTCCTGTTATACTCTTTGAAGGCTGGTTTGTGACTTTTTATATCTTTGGCTGCTTCAGAGTCCAGGTGCTCCTTTTTGAGACAAGCATCCTGCTAATTTAATTTCAGACACTCATCTGCACAGATGTCATTTCACTTAGGAGGAGTGAAATGACAGCTGCATTCAGTATATTCACTATAAAGCTAAGCTTTTGAACAATCAATAAATGTTTATAATGTGCAAGGCAATTTTTGCAAGAAAGAGAGGCACCCTCAGTGGAGAAAGATAATTGAGGAAGTTTGGTCATAAGGTATAGCTGTAAATTGTGTAAAGTGCCTAAAATGTACTTGTATATAAGAGACCAATAGAGCCTTCTGTTAATCTCATGGAAAGAGCGTCTACATGTAAAATACTTCATGAAAAAACAAACAATTATAAGGTCCCTCCCTCTCCCCAGAGTCAGTATCTCTCACTATGCCCCTCTTTTCTTCCTTCTTTTATGTCTCATCCTTTAGAGTCTGTTAAGGTATTTTTGACACCTGAGGCAATTTCATCCTCTTCCTCACTTACGTCCACTATGTCCCTTTTCTTCCAGTAAGGCAGCACCCTTCCCCCTTCCCAGCTTTCTGTGAGCAGGTTCTATTTCCAAGTTATTTGCTTCTGAGATGACTGTTCCTGAAACACCTCCAGGCCAACCTCCTTGTGCCTTTTTATGCCACTTCCCTTCCTGGAATGCCTACCTCTCCTCCTGGGTGTCTCTCTTCTCCTTCATGACCAAGCTAAAGTCTTACCTCATGCATGGAGCATCTTCCAGGCAAGGCTGCCTTGAAACACATAGATTTGATCTCAGCTGACAACTCCATGAACTGGTCTGGGGTGCTGCTTTATCTGAGCTCAAGGAGAAATACAGTGATGAGTGAGCTGTGGCTGCCTAGAGTGGTAAAGGGGAAGCGGTGGCCTGAGTGCTGGCTCCCATTCAGTCTCTCCTTGAGGGCGCCTAACGCAAACTGCAGGTCAGTCAGGTAGGGTTTATCTTCTCTTGTGTACTCTTTAAAAAAAAAAAAATCTTTATCTTGGTGCTCTAACCATAGTGCAGATCCCTTGAATGAAGAAGCCAATGTTACCATTTTGGTATTCCCAGTTCCTGGCACAGACCCCTCCACATGTATAGGGGCTTGTAGGTTGTATGACCAGTGGGTGATAATGGTGACCTGGGTGTTTCCTGTGCTTCACAACAGAGCCTGCGTAATTTACTTCTCCCCAAAGCACCACACAGTTTCAGCCTCGTTCTTAAGTAGATGAAGTATATTGCTATTTAGAAGTATGGGTTCTGGTGGGATTTTCTTGCACATTTCACTCCCTGGTCTTCTATTTGCTCTTCCTTCTGCTTTTATTATTCAGTGCCATGGGAATGCTGTCGTTATTACACCTCGTATGTCTTTCAAGCTCTTTCCTTTCTACAACCTCCTGCAATTATTTCTTCCTGAATTCCTCATGGTCTTCTTTGATTTGCTTCTGAACATCCTAGCATCACATCCTTGAGTCCTAATATCTTCTTCCAAAAGATTTCAGTAGTCCTTCTGCTCTCTTTTTAATCATTTTTATCTTAATTCTTTGTGACTTCCCCAATGAAATCCCCCTTTCTGTCTGCTAAGGTAATCTGAGCTAGAAATTCTTGGTAATCCTTATCTAGGCTTCTGTTCAGGTTTTATTCATGACTTGATGCTTGCAGTTCCTTGGCAAACAATCCTTCATCGGCTTGATTTTTCTGCCTTTGTCTCTGAGCTTTTAAGATTATCTTTTCCTCAACTGTAATTTTTATCCTGAATCTCCACACCAGTATATGATCCAGGGGTCTCTGTAGGTTGGGCACCCCAGAAAATGCCTTTGATATCTGCTAGAACAGATATTATTTGTCTCAGCCAAGTCCTGCCTGGACAAAAGTTTCTATTAGCCCAGTTAATTACTACTATCATAATCTAAAAGCAGTTTTGTGCAGTGGCACTTGAAGTTCCTCATTTGTTTTAGTGCCTCCCCGTGACTTTCCTTACAATCATCATGAAGGTCAAAATGTTTGTCTGCCAGGTGATGTTCTCATGGCTCCCTCCATTTTCACTTCTTAGTCCTTATGGCAGTGAACATTTGTATAATTATTTGTTTAATGTCTATATCTCCACTAGGCTTTATTAGTTAATTTGCTTTTAGCCAGAACATGTGTTTATTCCCCATGAAGAATCATCCATTCTGTGATGAAAATTGGAAAACATAAAATGATAAGAAGTTAATGGATAGAATTGTCTCAGATTTAAGGTTCCCCCTCAAAATTTTGCTAAAGCAGTTGAGTTGTTGTGCTGTGATTAAGGATGAGGCTGGGAAACCCAGGTCTTGGTTTGAGTTCTCGTTCTGCCACTGTGTGACCTCGAGTGGGTTACATAACCGCTCTGTGCTTATCTTTCCTCATCTAATATAACGATAATAATATTAATCTCTACCTTGTAGGGTCTCTATGGGGATTAAATGAGTTAATATGTATATATAAAGCATTTAGAAAGGTGGCTGGCACAGAGTAATTACTCAGTACATGTTAGCTGTGGTTGCTGCTATGTTTTTATTATATGATCGGTGCCTTTTGCAGCCTAACCTCTCTCTCTCCATTTCATGGTATTCTGCAGAAATCAGTTTTCCATAAAGAATACCATGGATTCAAGGTGCACCCAACTCAGTATGCCTGAAAAATGCTGCTCAACTTGTTTTTCCTTACAGAAAATTGGGAAGTTTATATTCTTTCCAAATATGGGAAACGGAGAGCTTATCTCTGACTTGTTTCCATCTCAGTGTGATCAGGTCTTATGTCAGGGTGCTTGCTCAGGATTGGGGGAAACTGCTGTTCCACACAGAAAAATTAGGAGAAAGGGTAAATAATAGCACTGAGGCAAAGCTCCCAAATAGCTGAAGCTGGTAGTTGGCACCTGTATTAGTCAGCCAAAGGGGTGCCTTCGCAATTTACCAATAATTGGTTGGTTTTTATAAAGGGTATTTATTTGGGGTAGATGCTTACAGTTACCAGGCCACAAAGCATGTTTCTTCCATCACCAAAGTCCATTGGCACGGGTTGGAACAAGACAGCTGCCGATGTTTGCCAGGGTTCAGGCTTCTTGGTTTCCCGGGGCTGCGTTTCTCTCTGGGCTTAGTTCCTCTGTTTCCTCCACAAGGTCAGCTGTAGACTATCAGGCGAACGGCTCACTTTTCTACTCCTGGGGCATTCTCTCCAACATCAGAACTGCTTCTCAAAAATTGCTTCTGGGGGCTGGCTGTATAGCCCAGTTGGTAGGGTGCTGGTTTACCACATGGGAGGCCCTGGGTTCAGTCCCCGGGCCTCCTCCAGTGGGTGGACCGCCTCGAGAAGGCGAGCCGGCGCGGGCAGGGGCGAGCCGGCGCGGGCAGGGGCGAGCCGGCGCGGGCAGGGGCGAGCCGGCGCGGGCAGGGGCGAGCCGGCGCGGGCAGGGGCGAGCCGGCGCGGGCAGGGGCGAGCCGGCGCGGGCAGGGGCGAGCCCCCATGAGCAGGCGGGCCGCCACGCCGGTGAGTTGACTTGGCAGGACGCCCCAGCAGGGGGAGACAAGCAGACAGAGGAACACAGAGAAAAATGAACACAGCAAGAACCAGCAAAAAAAAAAGGGGGGGGGGGATGTATAATAAATAAAAAAATAAAATCTAAAAAAAAACCAAAACTGCTTTTCAAATCTGCTCCCTCTGTCTTTGGCCTTGCCTTTTACATTTGAGACCACACCCACTGAGGGGCGGGGCTCAACACCCTACTGACATGGCCCAGTCAATGCCCTAATCATAACCTAATCATGCCCAGATGAACAGATCAGTTTACAAGCATGATTCCATTTTTATTTTTGGAATTCATAATTATATAAAGCTGTCAAACCATTACAGCACCCTCTTTCAAATTTAAGCACTTGATCCCTTTGGCTCTCCCCTTACAACTGCCTGTCCCCTTTCAAGAGAGGTGTTCTTGAGTGTCATGGGGTCAGACTGATGCTCTTCCCCTCCCGTCTTCCTCTCACCCCGGGTGATAAGGATCAGGGCTCAGGGCTATCACAGAAGACCCTGTTCTCCTGGGTTCCCCATAGCCCGCTGCCTCTGCCCACCCCCCACTTCCCTGGTTTCAAGAACCTGGGGCTTTCCTTTGTTTCCTGTCTGTCCCTGGGAGAATGTGCGGACACACACAATCCTGTTTCAGTATCTTGGTTTCCCTGGGGCCAGGGTCTCTGTGCCTCACACTTAGTTCCTTTGAAACTAATTCATACTTTCGGAGAAAGAGTATTAATGGTTAAGATCAGGAGCTTTGGAAACGGACCTGAGTTGGAGTTTCACATAAATTGTGTGACTTCAGGCCACATCCTTAACATCTTTGTGCCTCATGCTTTGCCTTTGTAAAATAGGGATAGCAATTCCTATTTCAGAGAGCAGTTGGAATAATTAAATGAGATGATAGCTATACAGCACTTAGCACAGTAAGCAATGACAAAATGGAGGTGATTATTGATGTTTTGTGCTAATGGGAAGAGTTTAGACCAAATATTCTCTTCTCTTACCTTGTTAGAAGAATTTGCCTTCTAGAGATAATGCCTTCTTTTTTGAAGCCCAGAACCCAAAAGTAAAGATTTTATTGGTAAAATTCCAGCCTAAGGACCATTTTGGTGAGCAAAGATTGAGCAACAAGAGATGTAGACACTAAGTCCTTGCTCTGCTACTAACAAGTCAGGCAGTTTGAGGCAAGTCATCATCCCTAGAGGTCTGTCAATTTCTTCTTCCATAAAAGGAAGAGTTGGGATAAGATGACTGTTTAGGTCATCTTATCCCAATTATGCTA
Source organism: Chaetophractus vellerosus (assembly GCA_004027955.1). Lineage (NCBI taxonomy): Eukaryota > Metazoa > Chordata > Mammalia > Cingulata > Chlamyphoridae > Chaetophractus > Chaetophractus vellerosus. The sequence goes on from PVKH010000264.1 coordinate 20,180, forward strand.
CAATTCTATATGAAAGAGTAAGTCTCTGAGTGAATTCTCTTATTTATACTTAAGTACCTTGACTGATATATGTTATTTCTTCTGAGACCACTTGGTATGTGGCTCTTGGTGCCTCACATTTTTTTTTTCACCTGCAAAAGTCGTAGTTGAAGGTGGAGTTAGTCATTCTGGGTTTGGATTTCAGCACGACCACTTGACTTTGGGCCAGTGATTTAACCTCTCTGAGCCTCGGTTACCTTGTCTGTCGAATGAGGATAGAGAGTAGACAAGCAGTTTTCTTTTTTGTCATTTTAACCAAATTTTTTAAATAGTGGTAACATATATACAACATAAAGCTTGTCATTTTAAACTTTAAGGGTACAATTCAGTGGGGTTAATTCCATTCACAATGTTGTACAACCGTCACCACCATTTCTAAAACTTCATCACCCCAAACAGAAACTCTGTACCCACTAAGCAATAACTCCCCCTTCCTCCCAGCCCTTGGTAATCTCTAATCTACTGTCTCTACAAATCTGCTTATTCTAGACATTTCATTTAAAATGGAATCATACAAGATTTGTCCTATTGTGAAGTCTTTCATTTAGCACAATGTTTCAAGTTTCCTTGTTGTAACATGCTTCAGAACTTCATTCTTTTTTATGGCTGAAAAATAGTGTATTTTTTATATATATACCACATTTTGTTTATTCATTTATCTGCTGATGGACACATCGATTTTCTCCATCTTTTGGCTATTTTGCATAATGCTGCTATGGACATTGGTCTGTAAGTATCTGTTTGAGTCCCTGTTTCAGTTCTTTTGAGTATATACTCAGGAGTGGAATTGCCGAGTATATGATCATTCTATGCTTAAATTTTTGAGAACCCGTCAAACAGATTTCCACACTGGCCATACCATCTTACATCCCACCGGCAATGCACAAGAGGGGGGTTATTAACCAGTTTTGTCTCTAAATTAGCAAACATTTCAGAATGTCTTTCCATTTGAAGAAATGTCCTGTTCTTGAAATTGCTATTTGAACCAGTCTTATCATCTTACTGGTTCTCTTATTAATGAGTTGAATAAAATCTTTGACATGTGTTTCATTTGAAATTTGTACAAAAGTCATGTTTTTAACTTTTGAAAATTATACATTAATGGTTCTAACTCTGCCTGAAAACACTTTATGTAGTTGATTGACATTGGCAAACCTTGCTTTGCTAGAAATTCTGATTGTTACTGAAAACACAAAAACACACTGGATTTGCATTTTTGCACTTCTTGTCCCCTTTTTGCCTGTGCCAGTTAGCTAGAGCCATGCCCTGTGGGGGTCAGGTTGGGGGAAAATCCCTGGGAGGAGTCCCTATCTACTGGAAAAGAAATAAGCAAGATGAGCTTAGCAGAAAGCGATACTTTTGCTGTGGCCTTTGCATTTATGACCAGCTAGATAATGAAAGAAGGTAATTCTGAAAGCTTTATGTCAGTTTTAATGGTCCCTCAAGCACTGAGAAAGATAATAGTCAATGGATGGTGTCCATAAGGATTTTTTCCCCTTCTCCCCTGACAACCATTGACAGGATCATTTTGTATTTGCAACTGCTGTCACTGAAGCATGGAGGAAAGCTCTGTAAGGCCAGGAGGATGAGACGACTTCCCTACAAGGATCTCTATTGTCATCACTATGGCAATAATTTTTATTCTGCTTTTTTATAGAGTATCTACTTTGTGGAGCTTAAGGCTATGGGATTTGGGTCACATAAAATCACAGTAGCATAAATTCATGCTTTGTAATCTTACAAGAGTATTTTATAAAACTGCAAAGAGAACCTATGAAACAATAAAAATAATTACCGGTGCTGGTCACGTGACTAATACAATTATTTATGGGATGCTAATAGCTTTTCAGAGGCTTTCAGAGACTGTGTCAATTTGGCAGCCGTTTTCTCTGTCATTTTGCATTGTTAGGCCACTACTATTCACCCCTTTCCCCCAAGGACCTGGCTTATCATTTTAGGAAAAATGCAAATGAATCGCAAATAAGCATTTCTTCCTCCGGTAGTTTCTCTTTATTATCCGCAATTCATTCGTAAGACAGGAACCATGCCTTCTATTTCATTAACGCACACTCTAGTTTCCTAACCCTGCGCTCTGCGTGGGGTTAAATTTCAATACATGTCCTTAGCTTTTCTACAGCTAGCAGTAGAGACAAACACTAGCAAAGTTCGATTCTGCGGAAAGAGCCGTTGGTGAATGAAGCTGGAGAGGGAGTGTACGTGACCTTAGTGTGGGATGCAAAATCTCTAAGAGGGGCCTTGAGATAGGGTGAAAACAGACAGGTGGAGAGAGTGCTGAAAAACAGAAAAGAAATGCCTGTATGGAACGGACTAAAATGAGAATTAACAGATGAAGCAAACAAAAAGGAGGGAAAGCCGAGTGCCAGCAGCGAAAGCGAGAAGTTGTGGAGGGGCGGAGACTACATCCCCCAGAATCCCTTGCGGCGCCTCCTCCCCAGGTGCCAATCTCCTAGGCAACCCCGGTAAACAAGATGGCGACCTCCGGGAGCCATCCCCAACGTCCCAGGCTTTCCTCTCTCCTGGGAGTCATGTACAGTTCACAAACTGGAGCCCAGTCGATACTGTTGCCCTCAGAGAAAGAGAACCACACGTTCTCGTTATCTTTTCCCATGGGGCAGAGGCCGAAAGATACTTTGAACAAAGCCTCCCACCTACTCCAGCAGCTCATTCACCGCTCTCCGGAGTCGGACGCGGAAGAGTGCGAGGGCGAAGTGGAATACGAGGAATCTTCAGATTCGGAAATGCTGAAGTTGGAGGTGTGCTTTCCCCTACCCTCTCACCCCTTCGTCCTCTACCAGCCGTCGGGTCCTTCTACTTCAGCGGCACTCCCCTGACCCACCTCACACCAGCCCGCGGCTTAGCCTGCTCCTCGGCTCTCGCCTCCAGAAGCGCGCCTTCTTTATTTAGCATTTCTATTATCCGGTCTCCTCACTCCGCCCTCCCACCTGAAATAGCTGCAAATATCGCCTTATTATTCATTAGCACATTTGGTTTACATTCAGCGTCGTTAAGAAAATATATATATATCTACAAATGAGTTAAGTATTTAACTTTTTGAAAATTATACCTTGACAGAATTGTGAATAGGCAGAGTTCGTCTTTGGCATTTCTAGCACCCGTTTCAGGGACTCTGAAGTACTTCAACACTCTCCCCCAATTCTAGTCCCTTCATCTTTCCTTAAAAGGGGGAAAAATTACTCCGTTGAAATAATTTGATAAATGCTTTCTCAAAGACTAAGTTACTTAAAAGTTTTAATATATTACTTCTACCAGAGGTATTTGTTTATACAAACAGTGCGCGCGTGCACACACACACCCCAGAATGGAGTCATGGAACGTTCAGCCAGCTCGCTGTGGGAGTATTCTAGAATGTGGGGAGCGTTTCCAGCCTTCCCACCTGTATTCTCACTTAAGCTGATGGCTTAGCTTTTCCAATTAATACGGATGCCTTCTTTTCTACGACACCTCTTCTAAGGAACACCCAATTCCACTTCTTACTTAACACTTCAAATCATCCCGTTCCTTTCTTAGCCCGTTACCTGTCTTCTAATCCTTTCTTGATTCCCACCATATCACTTTCTTCTCTGGCTCCTCTTGCTTTCTTTCAAAAACATGAATTACTTCCTTTCAAACCCTTAGGTTTTCCTCTTTGTATGGCCTATCAGAAAACTCAGAGTTAGACATTTTTCTTCATTTCAGTAGTTTTCTTTAGATTTTTCTCTCTCCTTTACTCTTCGGAGTATAAATTGCTTGCAATTCTTTTCAGAAGTAGATATAATACAGAGAAATAGAACGTATTCAATATTCCCACTCTGTGACATTCTTCTGACCTCCTCTCTTTGCATCTTGAATATTTTCTTTTCCTAGTCTCCTTTCATCAACCAGGCCTAACTTGTTTCTCTTTATTATGCCTGTTTCCTTTCACAAACTCATTAACCTTTTCATGTTTGTCTTATTTCTTATCACCTGCCCCGCCCCCACCTCTCCCCACCTGCAATGTCTTAAGTTATTAATTCTACCATTAACCATTTACACTCTTCCTCTGGCTACTTTACCTTTCTTTTGTAATGTGCTTTCTTTACTTTTAACATTTGGCCATTTTTTTTCTACCCTCAGTCCCATTATTTTCTTTTCTGCCTCCTAAATGGGCTAGTTATACATTAGTTTACTTAAAGTGGACCATAGAAAACTATTACTTACTTTGTCTTTTGTTGATTCACTTTGCCACCCCTAATAGTGGCTATTGCAAAACTGTAGCAGTGTTTATGCAACTTTGAGATGTTTGTATGGTTTCCACCAGCTTCTACCCCAGAGGAATTCACAAATGAATCACCAGTTCACTTTACTGTTCTAATTAATGATGCTCTTCATCTTTGAGGTTCATTAGTACCATTGTTAATCTGTCTTCAGTATGCCATTAACAAACCATAGAAGGGATTTGTCCTTTTTGCCCTGTAGGATGTGTGTGGAAAACCTCTGGTGTTTCTCCAATTTAAATTCTAAATATTAATATTTATTTTGTGTTCTTACATTCTACTCTGTTATCACATATTTTAATATGTTGAATAAACAACAACAACAAAAAAAGCAGATTTAAAAGGAAACATTTGGACTTTAAAGTTCATTCTTTTATTTTCATATCTTAGCCTGGTTAAGATGTGGAATGCTTTGATGATAGCAATGCTTAGTGGGTGTCTGTAAGGCAATTAGCCTCAACCCTCAGAAGCTTTTATGCATTTAAGGGAGGTAGTAGAGACAAGCTGTTAAGAACTCTGGCTTTGGAAGCAAAGGTTTGTATGTGAGGCTTGGTTTATCCTCTTTTATTGGTTTTGAGATCTTGACTAAGTTACTTAACCTCCCTATGTCTCATCCACAATATAGGAATTACAATAATACCTTTCCCATAGGAGAGTTGTAGGAATTAAATGAGATATTGTTTATAAAATGCTTAGCGTAATATATTATTTATACTGTTATTCTTATAAATAATAACTTACATGTGTTTGTCTGCTAAAAACAGCCTGTTAGGGGATGTAATTAAATTAACCTTCTTTGAACAAACATTCATCGAATGGCAGCTGTGTGGGAAGCACTGATTGTATTGTGTAGAAAAAGTGTCCGGGTGCAGAGCATGCATGAAAACCAGTCTTGGTTTAAACCAGTAACTTAATGTGGGTAAGACCTGCTCATGGGATGGTTGTGAGCATTAAATTTCATGAGAACCTCTATGTTAAAGTTCTTAATCTAGTGTCTGATCCACAGTAGGCTCTCAAATTATAAATGCAATAATATATATTAGCGCTAGTAATGATGGAAGGTGTGAACACTGAGACTTACATTGTCCCTGTTCTCAAGATGAGGTAGGAATGTGAGCAAATCACAAAATTAAGCTTCTGAAGTATTATATATAGAGAAATGCATACAGGTGACAGCTGGGCTGCAAGGATGGTGAAAGGCTTTACAGAAGAGTAGACCCTTATCTGGGTGGAGAGGTGGTGTGTGGGCAAGTGGACAGCAGCTTTTCCTGCTGAGGTAAGAGGTTGAGGTGGGGCCAGTTTGGGGAGGGCTCTGTGCTGTGGACTTGGGCCTCTGAACAGTGGGGAGCTACTCTGGTGGCTAGGTGGGATTAGCCTAGAGAAGAGGAAGATGGGAGGCGTGGAGGTCAGTGAGGAGACTCCAGCTATATTTAGGGAGGAGAGATAAGAGTCTGAATTATGGCAGTTGCACTAGGAATGGAAAGAAAGCTAAAGATGAAAAATAGTCAAAGTGGGCCAGTTGCTAATTGAATTTCAGAAATCTAGGGTGACTATTAGTTCTGTGTCCTGGCCTGGGCAGATAAGACCATTCACTACAATAGGGAACAGGGGCAGATGGAGCTGTGCATTAAGGAGTTGGTTATATGAATCTCATGAAATTGGAAATCAGAGGAGAGATCTCAGAGGAGGAGACCTAGACATTATCAGCACTGGCTTCTGTGAGGTTACCAGGTAGAGAAGACGGAGGAAGGGACTAGAACCCTGGGGGATACAGATATTTAAGTGGCAGGCAGATGAAGAAGAATCAGGCAGAGAAGCTGGGAAGGACTAGTAAGAGAAGTAGAAGGACAGAAGAGCCGTGTGATAGGGAAACCAGGCAGGAAGGTCTCAAGAACACGGGAATGGGTTGTGCTGCCCTGAGGCTAAGTAGGAAGAGACCTTTACTAAAGAAGTGCTCTTAGCTTTCACTCTGAGGATAGACACCTGGGCCCATGTGGTGTTTGAGACATGGTAGAGGCTGAAGCCTAGCTGAAGTGAAATGAAGAGTGAATGGGAGGTGAGGAAGGGGAAACTGAGGGATGCAAATCCAAACAAAATGAAAAAACAAGGCAAAACAGCTCTGGTTACTAAGGATAACTATAGCTATAGCTATAGCTAAAGAAACATGCAGGACAGAAGAGAGCCTTTTTAAGACAGCACAGACTCAACTAGCTGGATTGCTTTGGAACAATGGAGCATGACAAGTTTAAAACACCCGCAAAAGAGGGCATAATTGCTGGTCCCTCTGCAAGATCCCTGAGGAAGCAGCAGACAGTGGGAGCCTGGGCATGGAGAAGGAGCAGTCTTCCTCTGAGACGTGAGCGAGAAACATTAGGGCAGGTGCAGAGATTCCAGGGGTTAGCGCCTGATAGCTTCTCAAGTAGAAGAGAAGGGCGTCTGCTGAGTGAGCAAAGGAGATGAGGCTCCAGGCAGCTTGAGGAGGGAAATGACCATCCGGGCTGGCCTAGGAGGGCAGCTGCAAAGGTTGCTGATGAGCAGGAGGCTCGTAAGCAGCCCTGAAGCTCAGCTGTAAGTTGACTTTAGAGTGGCACCAAAATGCATGGTTGTGGGGCCTTTCCCAGCCCAGTCAGCAGCTCAGGGGTAGGGATTGGTTCATTAATTCATTCAACCCATGTTTGAGTGCCTACTGTATACTAGCCACTCTTTGTTGTTGTTGTTGTTACATATCCCCCCTTTCTGCTTGTTCTTGCTGTGTTCATTTTTGCGTTCTTCTGTGTCTGCTTTTTGTCTCCCCCCGTTGCAGTTACACGCCGAGTCAGCTCACCACGCAGGCGGCTTGCCCCGCTCGCGGGTGGCTCTGCTCGCAGGCGACTTGCCTTGGGCGTGGTGGCTTTGCCCTGCCCACAGCGGCTCTGCCCTCTCAAGGCAGTCTGCCCGCTCAGAGAGGCCCCTGGAAACTGAACCCGGGGCCTCCCATGTGGTGAACCAGCGCCCTATCCACTGGGCTACAGCCGGCCCCCTACTAGGCACTCTTTTACCCCCTTCTACTTTATGCTTCAGCCATCTTGATTTTTCATAGTTCTGGCATTGGACCACGCTTGTCTTTGCCTTTGTGTTTTGTACATGTTGCCCCTTTTGCCTGCAATTCCCTCATCAGCCCTCTGTTCTGCTGTTTCTGCCCCTTTGCCAGAATAACTCACAACTTTGGCTTAGTTGTGCTCTCCCTCAGGAAGCCTTTGCTAACCTCCTACCACACTCTAGACCTGACACCTAGTAGGTGCCCTGCTTGCCTATATTGTGATATTTATCAAACTCCTGAAGTTGCTTGTGCACTTGTCTACCAGGCTGAACTGAACATGGCTAATGGACAGGCACCATGTTGCATTCATAATTCTATCCGCTGAGCCCAGCATACCTGGCTGGTTTCTGTGTGCTATTCTATAAAGATTTTTTTTCCCCTCAAATGAAATTTTTCTCCCCAAATGAACATGACACAATTCCCTGATCAAAGAAGTTGATTGTAAAGCTGATTCAGGTTTGGGTTAGGTATGGGGTCATTGTAATCAGGGGATAAGGGGTCAGAGACTTGAGGGTGGAGAGAAATTGAAATTACCCATAGGATACCCAGTAGGGAAGGAATTCTAGTCAGGAGGGGACAGATACTGAGAAAGGGAAAGATGAACAGACTGAAGCTTCTGCTGTGGTCGAAGATGATGTGGAAAGCTTGAAGGATGGGAGGTATGGGATCAGAGAATGGACTGCTGAGCTCTGAGATTCCCAGAGTGGAACAGTTTAGCATGATGGCCAGGTCCACAGTGCCTGGAGCATGGGGCCTATGACCAGTTACACCAGTGCTTCTGCTGCTGCTATGTTCATTCAACTTTGAATACCTAATTCAAGTGACTACCTGCAAATTCAATGGAAATAAAACCATTAATATTATAGATATTTACTTAATTTTACATAATATGTATATGTCCTTAAGGCAGAATTTTCTTTGGGGCTGGTAAATTTTGGAAGCTCAGCTTCCGAATATGTAAAATACTAAGGAAGTGCTGAATATGTCTAGGTGAATTCTTTTCTAATGGCAGTCCTTTCTTCCTACCACCTCCCTGGTTTTTTCTTTTTTTTTTTGTTTTTTTTTTTTTTTTGTTTGTTTGCAGGAGGAATTTGATGGGGTCCTGAGAGAGGAGATGGTGGCCGAGGCACTCCACAAATTGGGGCGCTCAGGCTCTGGGACTGAGCAGGTCTACCTCAATCTAACTTTATCAGTGAGTATGACAAAATCGCTGTTGGCTGGCTACATCTTGGCCCTGGCTGGACCTTATCCGTTTTCACTGGTGCTCATAGCTCTTGTAGTGGCCCCAAATCTCTGAACCTTGCATTTGATGGAAACTGGTGATAAGAGTTATTTATGTAAATGTTGGACTTCAAAGAGTGCTGGCCAGTCCAGTAATCTGGCCCACAAATTCCTTTGTTTTCATTCCCTTCACACTCTATTTCTTTGATCATAAGTAGTCTATATTACAGTAATCAATTCTCTCTTTCCAGAAGGTTGCATTTGATTTTACAAAACCAATCAAAAACTCTTTAAGAATTTTCTTTCTGATCAGTGCAAGAAGGACTAAAATTTATGTCTGAATCCAAAGGAACAAAGCGTTTTGGTATTGACTTCCCCCCCCCCCCCCCCCATCAAGAAATAAGTAGCTTTATTTCTCACTTCAATACCTATTATTAAAGAAAAAAATGGACTGCTATTCATCAATTTTCAAGATTTCATAAGAGTCATAATTAGAGTAGCATAGAATGTTCTGATTTTATGATAAGAGGAGCTAAAAACCAGATTATGCATAGGACTTTAGCTTCTTTCCATGTTTTGTTTCTCTGTGGTCCTAGAAAAAAATAATTTAACCCTTCGCTTTCTTTTTATTGTAAAGAGTTTAAATATTACTTGGTGATCCACAGAGTAAATGCAGATACAAAGGTGAAAAGCATGTTGAAATTTTGCTCTTGCTTCGTAGTTTGGCTAAAGAGTAAAATCATTGTGAGGTAGTTTGACTTAGAATTGACCCAAGAAATGTTAAGTGGTTACCACCCTGCTGGTTGTATGGCCTGTCCTTTGAGGACATCATGTTAAGGCTCTATCTAATCTTTTATTCTCTTCTCTTTATAACGTTTTGTGGATGACTCAGCCCATCAGGCATCACAGTGAGATATAATTCCAGCAGCCAATAACTCCCACCCAAGTCCCTTTCAGTCAACATTCTACTTATGTGTATAGCGCTGGGTCTTAAACTGATCTACCCAAAAGGCAATCCTTTAAATCTTATTTCAGCTATATGGACCAAAGCTTAATTTATTTTGCCACTGACCTCCTAACATGTGAGATATTACATGTTGAGTTAGTTTGCCTTGATAACCTGTTTTACTGAATACACTTCTTAGAGTTGCTTGGTGTAGTACTTTTGCCCCTTTATTTCTTACTTTATGTTATGTATTAGTTCCTATTTTCTCTTTATTACTTGTGTACCTATCTTCTCTTCTACCAAGGTCATAAGCTTCTTAAGGGCAAACTAGCTCTCTTCCATTATTGTGCCAAGCACAATGCCTCACACACAGTAGGTGTTCCATCACCACTCATTTATTACTGTTCTAGCAATCTTCATGAAACAATCATGGTCATTACCTCTGAGAGCTTGGTTAGTAATGACTCTGCATTGGCCATTCTGCCTGCCCCCCATGCCATGACATAAACCGATAATATGGTTCTTTGCCCTGAGGGATCACCTTCCCCTTGTGCCCCTCTTGAAGTTGCCTAGAAGCAGGATTTCACGGTAAGAGTTTTGGGCAGGATTCAGGAGACTTGGATTCTGCTTCCCTCTCAATCACTAATTCGCTGTGAGCTTTTAGGCTATTTATATACCTCCCTGTACCCCCTACATTCCATGCCTCTAAATTGGGAACAATCTACCCTCCCAATCTCACAGGTTTGTTTGATCAGAGATTACCGTGAAAGCCCTCTGAAAGTTAGCAGTGTGAAAGTATAGATGGTGGTGTTACTAATGGCCCTTGATTGGGTGTGATCTCTCTTTAAAACTTCATTTAAATTCTAGGCATTTACCTTTTCTTTTCTTCTGCTAGATAAAGGCTTTGGCTTTATCGCTATTATGACTTTTTTTTTTTAATATAAAACTCTGCACTAAAGGTCTCATGAACACCGCTTTAATTTGCCTTTTCATGTTGTGCTCGGGTTTTGCTAACAGCACTAATTTTCTAAGCTATTATTTTCTTTAAAGGAATGCATTTTTGATGGGTTTGTAGTCTTATTTGAATTACTCTTAGTGCTAGGCTTCAGATTCCCTTTTCTCACTTCTACTACACTTTTGACAGAAATTCTGTGTTTCTTTCTATCAACTATTATTTCCATATGTTGCAAGAAGGCTGAGAAGTACCCCTATAAGCTAAATTAAAGTCTTTACCTTTTATTTTCTCAGGGTTGTGATTTAATTGACATTAGCATTCTCTGTGGATATGTTCACCTACAGAAGTTGGATCTTTCTGTAAATAAAATTGAAGGTATGTAATTGTCTTTCTGAAAATTGATGGAATGGTGAATTATTTAAAAATTTAAACTTTGCAGGATGTCATACAGTTTTAATACCATAAAGCTTGCTGTGGATCCATTTAGACTGACCCCTCCCCATGCAAAAAAAAGGCATGAACGATTGATGAGTTAAAAAAATAAAAATACGGCGCATCTGCACACATGTGATATTATGACATGGTTGTGTATTTGATGATATTTAAGAGTATCAAATAGAATATTTGCTTTATTTCCTCCTTTTAAGACATTGATCATTACTTCAATACTTCCTAAATATTTGATGATTTAGAAGAGAAAAGCTTTGATCAGTTCAGATGATCTAGTCCTCTTTTTTCCTTTAATAGATTCTTTTATTTTGCTGTTGCACCTACATCTTATGATGGCTAGTTACTTCTGTTCTCTCTTGAACACCAGGGATTCTCAATTTTTCCCTCTCCTTTTGCTCTCTGTTTACTTGATTCTTTCCCCTCTAAACTGCCATTTGTAGTATAATGTATTTTTGACACCTGCTCATATTTAATGAAATTTGTACTGCAATTGTCACATTTTCTTCAAAGTTTGATCCTTGTTTCTAATTTATGATCTTATTTGAAGTTAACAGTGCACTTCATTATTTCTGACTTGCTTTCTTCACCAATAACCTTTCTACTTCCTTCTTTTATCTTTTTTCTCGACAATTAAGTTTCGTTGATATGGTCTTCTCTTTCATTTTCTAATTTTTCTCTCTCATGACTCCAGTAATTAATATCCATTCTTTCTTTTCAATGGCTAAGAAATATTCCAGCATTTTAAAGTCTTAAAATTCTGTTTTTGAAAGACTTACTATTTTCCTTAGTATTATAGAACTTTATAGTGGGAAATTACAAACAAGCACAAGCAGAAAGAGTATGTAATGAACCTGTCCCTCAGGTTCAAGTTATCAGCCCATGACCAATCTCGTTTCCTTTATACCTCTCCACCCCCTCTCCCCATTACCTTCCCCAGAAGTTTTTATTTTTATTTTCTTTTAGCAATTCCAAGGTATATCATCGTCAGAAAGACTTTTTTTTTTTTTAGAAAGACCTTTTATTGTTAATGGCAGGAGCTCTCCCTCCCTTCCCCACATTGGTGTTATTGGATAAGGAGTTGCAGGTGGTGGAAGGCTTTAACAATACTCTGTGACTCTGTGGAGCAGGGAATCCACAGTTGTGATCAAAGCTTTTCTCTTCCGTCAGATCAGTTTGATTTAATCTATTATGGGCATTTCATTGATTATCAAGTGTTTGAGAGGCTACTGTGTCTTTTTGTAACAACAGCCTTACTAAGGCTCTGAAGTAGAACAGTCTTCAATTTGCATCAGAATCACCTGGAGGGACTGTTGAAACACAGATTACTGGGCCCCACCTTTGGAGTTTCTGATTCAGCAGTGCTGGGGTGGGGCTCCAAAATTTGCATTTTGAATATGTTCCCCTGTGAGGCTGAGGCTCTGGTCCCTAACCACACTTTGAGAATCACTGAGGGAGACGCGAGGAGGTCCTGCCATCTGCTGGACACCAAGGTCACTACACCAAATAGGAAATTAGCTGGTTTGCTATTAGAAGCCCAGCCTTCCAGACCACAGTGTGTGTTGTTGTTTTTCCTCTCAGAATGATTTGAAAGCATTGGGTGTCTACAAAGTGTGGTATGTACTCCCCATCTTTTTCTCTCTAAGTACTAGCTACTTCTGCTTCAAGACAGAGCTTCATGATACAGTACATATCTGCCCACAGAAAAGTCAACTCCAAGGAGGTCCAGGGCCAATGAAAGTCAATAGAATTGAGACCCCTATGGACAGACACTGTAGCTGAGCTCAGAGCTCAGCAAAAGTCATAAAGCAATTTCAGTTTCTTTTTAGGTTTCCTTTCAGGGGCAGCCTTTCTTGACTTGCTCATTAATTCCCACCAAAATGTCAATGCCCCAGTGAATTGTCCCTCCTAGAACTATACCCTTCTAGAAGAAGGTATAGTTAAGTCCAAAGGAATGAAATAGAAACTGGTGGGGATTTTCTGTCTTCAATGTGCCTTAGAAAAGAAAAGCTGTTGGGACACCCCCTTACGATGCCTGCTCGCAAATTCCGGGGCGTGCCCAGCAGCTCCAGGCTTTCTTCCTTCTCCCAATTCCCATGTGCCTGTGCCATCTGGTGAAAATGTGGAGGCGCCATTCTCCCGTTGGGTGCCATCCTCTGAGGGACTGAGATCCTTGGGGACATTGTTGGAGAGAAGAGTCACTGAGTCACTGGTCGAGCCAAGGCTGTTATTCTGGTCACAGAATTTCTTCCTGATTCTTTTCCTCATTTGTGTTGCTGCCCTGACATGCTTCTCTGGAGAGTGTCAGAGAAAGGAAAAATATTTCACAATACTTATGTTTAATATGTAATTTTGCTATGAGTATCTTTTATTAGCACAATAGTCTTTTTCTCAATATTCAAGGTTCTGAATGTTTGCTTGGAACAAAATGCCAAACTCAGAAGTACTTTTGAACCAATCCTGAGTCAAAGTAAAGTAATAGCAATGATTTAAATTGCTTAAAAATTGAGATTTAAGAGTAAGTCAAATGAAAACAAATTTTAATTTGCAACAGAGAATTCTCTGTGGCATTTTCTAGTCTTCCTGAAAAGACCCAGTTCAGTTATTTAGGGTCTAATTATCAAGTGCTTTATCTAAGGTTTTACTTCCTCATCCTTTTCTTTAAGGCTCACAATTTTTGAAGCATTTGTTAGCAGCTCCTGGGAGAGTGAGCTGGGACATGGAGGTGGCCTTGGCCATTTGTTACTTGTCTGTCTTGGAAGAAGGAATGGAAGTGGTGGAGAGGACCCGGAAATTAGGTTAAACCGTGGGGTTATGGAGAGTTTTCCACACTTTTTTTTTTCTTAAAATATTTCATGCACACTCTTGTTTTTTATTCATTTCATTAATCTGAAATAATTAAGATGTGCTTGCAACTGGCATGATTTTAAAATGTTTTGATATAATGTATGCTGTTTTTAATGACTGTCTGGTTTTAATTTTATTGGCTTACCGTATTCTATATTTGTTTCCTCCCCTAGATTTGTCTTGTGTGAGTTGTATGCCTTATCTTCTAGAACTTAATGCTTCTCAAAACAAACTGACTACTTTCTTCAATTTCAAGCCACCCAATAATCTCAAGGTAGACACTTTCTATACATTAATTACATAAATTAAGTGTTCTGCAAAGTATATTAAATGGGCAAAACAGCACTAAATATAAGTAGCAAGTTCAGGGAGAATGAGATATAGGGGTAAATGTATACATGTCTGAAATGAAAGAAAAAGGAGTAGACAGATTTGTATGTCATTTATTGTGGGAAAGTGAGATGGTCTGTAATGGAAGGTCTTTTTAGAAAGGTTTCCTAAAACTTAGTGTTCAAATCAAAGAACTTATTTCCTTCCATTCACCTCTCTCCCTCATTTAAATACTAGCTATGTGTTTTTATTATAGCAGAACAATTTGCTATCAAATTTGTAATCTGAAGTCTCTGTCGATTTACTGTAGGCTCAACTTTGGCCTTCCTTATTTATTTAACCTTTACTATTTTTAGGAAATTTTTTCAGATCTTTATTCTTGTTTATCTAAACTCTTTTTTGCATTTCTGAGACAGAAATAAGCTGTGAATAGTGGTTCATAGAGCAGTTTACTATGCCATAGAGTGGTGTGTTTCACCTGTGGTTCTTGTTAAGATAAGTTTCCACTCACACGGTCTGGGGTGGGGCCTGAGGCTGTGATTGCCTCCAGGCTCCCAGGCGGTGCCATTGCTGCTAGGCCATGGACCTCACCTGAGTAGAGAAGACAGCGCGTCCTGGTTCCCATTGTTTTCTGCACACGTGGGTTGTTTCAAAAACTATTGATGCCTGGTCCCACTGGTAGGGAGTCTGATTTAATTGGTGTGAGGTGAGGCCTGGGCTTTGGAATTTTTAAAAGATCCCCAGGTGGTTCGAATGTGCTGACATTTTGGGAGCCATTGACACAGGGCTTGTGATTAGTGTTCTTGTATTGGACTCAAATCTTTAATAAAAATGTCACTTTAAGGAATGGACATCAACTATTGTCTTTTAGTATTTATTGGTTTTATTTTATTTACAAATGAAATTACGTTAGGTCCAAAGTATTTTGTTGAGGCTTTCACATGCAGTATGAAATATAAAATCTGTTTGCAATCAAGAATCTGACACCCTATACTGACAGTGAGATGCCTTTCTTGATTTTTTTTCTGTTGCTTCACATTATTCCATTTTTATCAGTTGTGTGATATTTTTCTCCCTTTTGAAATTACAGTAATTGCCAAGGTATCGTTCTTTTGTCCCAGTGAGTCACAAGGTGCCTATTTGTATTCCATACAGAACCACTTGGGCTTGAGGTTACTCAGAAATTGTATTTGAAAAGCTGTTTCAATTCTCCTTTGCTCTCCCCTTACTCCTTACCCTGGGCCCCCCGAAATCAGTCATGGCAATATGACTGGGAACAAGCAAAAAAGAGTTTAGATAAACAAGAACAAAGATCTGAAAACTTCCTTGGAGTTTCTTCCATTCATACTTCTAACTTCTCCCCTTCCCAAAAGACCACAAAAGTGAACAAAAACAAATTATAAACTCCATCCTGAAAGCACAAAGCTATAAGAGAATTAGGAGCAAATATATTGGTAACTTTAGGGAAGTGCTCGCAAAGTGTCAGGCTATGCCTGATCAGGTTTTTCAATGCTACGTGAACATGGGAAGGAAATGACTGAGGTGTTGCAGGTGTTTTCACACACATGATCTTATTAGATCCTCCCCCCAAAGCTGCAGGGCTACAGGTACTGTCCCATTTTACTGGTGTTTACTGATGAGGACTGAACATAGAAAGGTTAAGTTACCTGTAGGTGACAACTGGAATCGAACCCAATGTCTGCAACCCCAAAGTCTCACTCTCTAGGGAAGCTCTGCCTTCTTTTTATTTGAGATATGGGAGCCTTGTTCCACCAGAGAGAACATGCATTTACTAAAGAGCAGGGGCTTCTACTTGCACTCTTTTTGTATTTATTGGCATGTCTTTGCCCTTAGTAGGTGAAGTTAATACTAATTTGATTTGATAGGTACTTCCTACTGGCTCTGGGTTCAAATGGGCCTCGAAGCAATATCATAACCCCTTTGCAGTCTCTCAGGGAACCTAATGTCATAGCTACATGTAGGGCAGAGAACTGGCTGGAGCCCTGACTGAGATGTGGTTAGGTAGATATGAGCACACACGTGCTATGGCAAGAGGCAGAAAGATGTTGATGAGAAAGCGTGATTCATCACTAAGCCCGGAGAATTATAAATTAATTCCTAGTCCATCCTTTGGGACTTCTTTATTGTATGGAAGAAAACATTGAATATTAAACACATTTTATATCATGCCAAACTGACTTATGATTTCTGTCTGGTATGTATTTCACATAGCTGCAGTTTGTATAGCATAGCTTTGTGTACTGATTTTTTTTTTAACCTAACACTATTTTATTTGCTCATTTCTATTTCTTGACATGGGTCACACACTTGTATTTTAAGTGACTATGTGGTCCCATTGCTACATTGTATTTGTGTTAACCATTTTTCTGCTCTTGCCATTTGAGTTTTCAGATTTTTAAAAAAGTATTTAGAGCACTTAGGATTTAAAGTGTTTAGAATTTAATGCACTGCCAAAATAATCTTAGTAAAATTTTTTTGGGTGGAATCATAAAGGGCATGAGAAGAAAAAAACTTTGCATAGCACTTATTATAAAATTACTTGTTATCCAGAAAATGATTACAATTTGCCAAACAACTTATCATTGCAGGTGTTTTTTAAAAACTTGGATTTTTCTTTCCTTTTTCAAAGAGATCATTTTTGTGTATCTTTTGCTAGAAGGTAAATAATTAAACTAAGTTATTTAACTTTGTATTATATCAGTGGGACTCATTTTTTTACTGGGAACTACTGATGTTGCTGAAAATGCTTTCTTAAAATAGTCAATTTTGAGAAAAGATGTAAAGTTGAAGAGATATGACCCAAAGGATGGATAAGAAAGAAGATGCTGGCATTTAAGGGGTCACTTGGGAGAACATTATTGATATAGGAATATAAAGGCAAAGAAAAGAGAAATGAGATATGCATATGAACTAACCGAACACAGTTCACTGGGCTTAGAGAAAATGAAAGAAATGGTGGTAAGCAAGAGTGAAATTGTGGTAAATCCTGAAGGAGGATCAAGAAGATTTAAAATAAATGCTGAAAACAGAGCGAGTAACTGCAAGCTTTGAAAGCATTCCGGCTGTGGGGCTGGTTGTGAGGGGCACTGGTGGGGTCAGAGCCATGAGGAAGGGGTCTCCAATTAGCATCCCTCAAATGGGTGGACAAAGGTCCCAGGTAGAAAATGGTTAAGGATGCACAAATGTTGTAGCCTTAGTGTATTTTCAATAATGAAGTCTCACGCTACACCCAGAGTTAAATTCCTCGTGTGCAATTAATTATTGTGGTGAAGATGAATGAAAAATAAAGTATGGCGTATTGTTCTTTTTCTCACCAGAATGCAGATTTTTCCTGCAACCAAATTTCTGAGATGTGTGACTTATCTTCATACCAGGCTCTCACAAAACTAATTTTGGACAGTATCCTTTGAATGAGTAAAGAGAAAAATTTGGTTAATAGATCCATTAAGGAATGCGTACCAGATGGCAATTTATTAGAGATGTGTGACTCATTTAAATGATTAAGAATTGATATTCACAAGGCAAGGAAATATATTTTATTTACCAAGGAATAAAACTGCAAGTCAACTTGCCAAGAGCACCTTATACCTGAGAAACTGAAAGTAAGAATGCCATTCTTCTGAAAAAATGTGTATTTATTTATTTTTCAGATGAAATAGTCTATTTTTTTGCTTAAAATTTTATATATATATATATTTTAATTTTTAAAAAGCTACTTATATTATATAAATGTTACATAAAAAATACAGAGGATCCCCATATGCCCTGCTATTTTTAATTGTAGAATCAGAAAAGAAGTTCTGTTTTAATTGACTTTGACTGCTTTCTTCAAATTTACTTAAAGATGCATCCTATTTTAATATCAATTCAGTATTTGAAAATCCAGGTTTGTTCATAAGTAAAAAAATTTTTATTTTACAAATAATTCATATTAAGCTCTCTTTAAATAGCAAACATCTTTATTTAAAATATGCTTTCATTAAAAAACAGATAAAACTTTTGATTTGCAACCAACTTCAGGAACATATCTACTTCATGAGTCAGGCTCCTGTGCAAACAGAGCCCCTACTCTCTAGTCAGTATGCTCCAATTTCTAGAGTTGAAGGGGTTAAATGGAACTAGTGAGTTTAATGAGCTTGAGTCTCTTCTATACACCAGAGACTGTGTGTTCTCTGGGGTGACAAGGGAACAGCTCCTTCTCTTTCTCAGTATCTTTTCACCCACTTGAGGATTTTGAGGGGGGCAGGGTGGAAAATGAATGGATTGTCCCTGGGTGCCTCACTCCAGGGATGTGTCAGCAATTAGTGCGCTACCTTTGTAACAAGGCTGAGATGGAAGAGGATCAGCAGGTCGATTTTCTAGAAGACATATTTCGTAGAAGAAAACTTTATTCATTCATGATGGAAAGTTTAGAACATAGCACTACTCCCTTTAGAACAGGGGTTCTTAACCAGGGGTACATGAGCTTGAATTGAAATTCAAAAAAACATAATTCTTTTGGGGACATGTTGCGGGTGTGATATATTTATTAAGTAATACACTGTATAGTGTGGACTTAGTAAGGGGTCTGTGGTTTTCACCTGACTGGCAGAGGAGTCCATGGAACAAAAAATGTTAAGAACCCCTGCTTTAGAACTTGTATGTGAAAATGAGCAATTAGTGGATATTTAGAGGGTGCTCTCGAAATGTACAAGTTCTACTGAATGTAGCCTAACCAATTTGTTTTGATGACAAATTAGGAGTGGTACACATGAGCAGCATCTGTTCATAAAAACTTTACTTTGTGCTTGCATTTTATATGTATTGAATTTGCAAATCGTTTGATTGGCCGGAAGTCTTGTGGCCCAGAAATCCCCTAGCCAGAAGCACTCCCAGGCCATCTAGGAGAGTGCTGCTCAAAGAGGACCAGCAGCATCAGCCAGCATCACCTGTAGCTTCTTAGAAATGCAGATTCTTGGGCTCTAACCCCAGACCTACTAAATCAGAATCTGTATTTTAACAAGCCCCCTACTGGATTCATGTACACAGTAAAGCTTGAGAAGCTCTGCTCTAAAAGTCAGCTGCCCCTCTAAACTCTTAAGAACCTGAGCTCCTTCTGGTTGTTCAGAGCACCCTGAATGAAGATATCCGTCTATGTCCTGAACAAAATCGCCAAAGGAAACAAACCTACAGTATTTTGAACTCAAAACACGTGATGCAGTTTCAAATATTTCTAATGTGAGGGTCATAGTTTATATATAATTTTATCTTTCCATGTAAAAAACTAAACTATTATGACTCTGTGGATGTCAAATATCATCAAGGAAGGAGTTAGGTCTTTTCCCTTGACATTATATTTAGCAATGGAGTCTTTGAGGTATGAAAAGCTTTAATTATTACATCAGAACTAATTGAAATCCAGAGCATGAGCACACAATTGGAATATAACAAAGCACCATTTCTCATCTGCATTTTTTAAAAAATGCAGGTAAGTAGCCAAACCAATTTTCATAAACTATTAATGAAATAAACTATTTAAATATCTTAGTTTTTAAAAGTTGGTAGGCTTGTTTGTAAACAGGTCCTGCATATGCCACCCCCTCTTTTGTACTGTTCAAGCATATATCACATTATCTATGATCTAGGTAATGGAGTGTGACAAGTTTTTCTGGACAGCTAAAAGCAAAAATATCTCTGACAAGATTAGAAATTAATTTCTTTGGGGGAAAACGCTAAATAGGATGGTTTTACAAGCTTTACTTGAAACTAAAAAGCTACCAAGAGATTAAAAAGAGAAGAAAAAAAGCTACCAAGAGAATCTTAACTTTTTTAAAGACTTCCTGAAATGGACAAATTTCTAGAGAAAGATTACTCAACAAAATGCTGATTTGGAAATAGAAATCCTGAATAGTCCTGTAACTTTTAAAGCAGGATTTAAAATCTTCATTCAGAGGAAACAGCAGACTCACACTTCCAAGGAACAGACATTCCAATATTGACCAAATTATTTCTAATATTAAAAATAGAATGCATATTCCCAATTCATTCTAATGAGGTAACTTTAATATCCAAACCAGACAAGGAACAATAAGAAAAAGGAAAATGATAGGCTCATTTACCATGATATAGAGGTAAAAATCCTAAACAAAATATGAGGAAACTGAATCCAACAGTGTATAAAAAAGATAATATACCATGACTAAGTAAGGTTTATCTAAAAAATGTAAAGATCGTCTAATATTAGAAAATCTGTAAGTGTCATTAAACTAACAGATTAGAGGAAATAAACCAAATGATCTATAGTTATGGAAATGCAATAGATACAGAAAAGCATTTGATAAAATCCTGCACTCATTCACAATAAAAACTCTTAGTAAAATAATAGTCGAGAATTTACTCAACCTGATAAAGACTGTCTTCAAAAAAATTAGAAGCAAACTTTATCCTAATTGGTGACATGTTGTAAGATTTCTTTAAAATCAGGAGCAAGACATGGAAACCCACTTTTGCCACTTATGTCCACTGTTTTTGGAGGTCCTAGCCAGCACCATAAAATAAGAGAAAGAAATTAAAGGTATAAAGATTGTTAAGGAGAAAATAACAGTCATTTTTTGCAGGTGACATGATTATCTACAGACACTGTAAATAAAAACTTGAAATAAATGAGTAGAAATGACTAGGGAGAGTTTAGAGAGTTTAACAAGGTGGCTGGATATGAGTTCAATATACAGAAATTGATTGCATTTCTCTACACTAGACAAAAGGAATTAGAAAACACATTTTAAAAAGAGACACCTTTCATAAGAGAAATAAAAATTAATCTTTTTAAAGGTAAGTAAGACCTATGAGGAAAACATAAAACTTTAATGAAGGGCATGAAAGACCTAACTAAATAGAGATATAGCCCATGTACCTGGATAAAAAGAACATGGACAAAAGATGTGAAAAGGAATTTTACAGAAAATGAGACAGATAAGGCTAATAAACATATGAAGAGATGCTAAACCTCATTTGTGTTCAGGGAAGTGCAACTCAAGACCATAATGAGATACTGCATTATATTCATTCATTTGACAAAATTTAAGGAATGTAAAAATACCAAGTTTTGGAAAACATGTCGATCAAAAGGATCTCTTCATACCTTCCTTATGGGTATGAAATTAGTTCAGCCACTTTGGAAAACAATATTATCTTGTAAAGTTAAACATCCAAATTCCTGACGACCTACGTATGAAAAGCTTTGTCTATACCTAAGGGCTTGTATAAGAATGTTCACAGGACATTGCTTTAAGAGCAAACAACTGGAAACAATCCATGTGCCCACTGGTGAAAGAAAACAAGTACATTATAGTATGGTGACACAGTAGAATATCATACAGCAGTGAAAATAAATATGTCTAGATGCAGCAATAAGGATGAATCTTAATAAAACTAAATAATATGACTTAGGTATAAAACTAAAGGCCAAGGAAAGAGGAAGTAGAAAATTCAGCCTGATTCTTATCTCTGAGAGGGAGACTCAAGGACTTGCCGTGTGTAGGCAGATTTAAATTATACTTATGCTGATGTTCTAGTTCTTGGGCTGGGGCATGGTTTCAAGAATGTTCCTTATATTTTTGAAAGTATATAAAAGTGGGCCATGCAAGGACCAGTTATGAATCAAGTATTAAAATTGAACTAGGTTTTATGTACCTGTGTCCCTTAAAATTTTTTTACAACCCTGAGTATTATAAATTAATTTTTTGGAAACAGTCATTTGAAATAATTAAGTTATTAATACCAACAATGTTATTGTATTAGGTTATTACCTCAGAATAAATTACCAACTGCAAGATACTAATATTTTAGTTTATCTTATGCTATTTGCCCTTCCACATGTGATTAACTGATATTAATTGATAATCATGCTAAGTTGCAAAATGATGAACATTACCAAGGATAAGGATAAGTAAATTTATTCTTTAGAAAGAATG
>PVKH010000265.1:0-42271 GCA_004027955.1 Chaetophractus vellerosus
GCCCCCCGCCCAGAGAACAGGGTTTAGCCACCTGTGTTTCCAGCTGGGGAGTAAAGAACTCACGATTTTATGTTGAACAGTCCAACTCACAGTCCAGTTGCCTCCAGGTTGATACACCTAAGACCTCCATCCCCTAGGCTCCCAGAAAAGACCACCCTGGCAGGCTCCCATCCCCAATCAGCCAACCTCTGCTTCTGAGCCTGTGACTGCACACCTAAACCGATGCCATCTCCAAAATATTTTTTTTAATTAATTAAATATTTTTCAAGATACCACCTGCATAAATGGAAGGAAATTCAGTAATAATCATGCTTGAACATATCCTTCTTTCTCTCTAGGGTATTACCAGAATTCCTGGATAAGGCTCATTTGGTCATTCCAAGAAACCAATAAGGGGACACTGTGCTTGCAGTCCACTCATATTGTTCTTTCTGCTACCCAGAGTTGAGCACTTGTTCTCCAGGTTGAGTCTGACAGTCTTGGTCTGGCTGACTTAATGATAACAGTGGTTTACCTGAGGGATTCCAAACTCCCTGAGGCCAGAGGCAAAAGTGTTACCTGAAACAGTCCCTGGTCAGATTGCCTGAACCACCTGGAAAATTTCCCTTTCTCCATCGTCCCCAAGTTCAATGATTTTCCTCAGCATCCTTCTTGGGACTGGGTTGGACCATTTCTATCTATTCCAACCTTAGCTAGGATCCCCTTACCAGGACAATCCAACTCAAATATCTCTCTAAAGGAGATGTTTTCTGATGCTATTAATAACTTTAAATCAAGGTAACTCAACATCTTGGCTATCTTCTTCAGATGAAGGGAGGAAAAATACCAACAGCAATAAGAGCAAAGCACAAATAAATACCTCAATAAAGTATTCTGCCTCACCGAGACCAAAAGGAAAGCCAGGCTAAACCTTTCTAGGAAAAAAAAGAGACTTGGGGGAATGGTTTAAATATATATTCTTCAAATGCACACTTTGAACACACACACAAAGAGAGAGAGAGAGGAGAAATTTCGAACTTAGGCTGAAGTAAAGGGAATAGAATAATGAACCCCCATGTACCTATTACCCAGCTTCAATAATTGTCAACTCATGGTTTTGACTCTACCCTAACACATCCCCTGTGGTGATTTGGAGCTATATGTACATGCTCTTACATTTAATCCATTCTTGTGACTGAGAACCCAGTGTAAGTAGGATGTTTTGATGAGGCTACTTCAGTTAAGGTGAGGCCAACCTCAATCTACTGGACTTCTTTAAAAGCAAAATGAAATTCAGACAAAGAGAGAAAAAGCCATGGGAAGCAAGAAGTTGAAGGTAAATAGAACCCAGATGAGAAAGGAGAGGCCACCACGTGCATTGCCATATGACAGAGGAGCAAAAGACCAAGGAATGCTTCTGGAAAAAAGCATTGCCTTGGTGATGCTTTGATTTGGGCTTTCTCTTGGCCTCAAAACTGTGAGATAATAAATTCCCATTTTATATATATAATTCCCATAAATAATTCTGCATGATATTTCCTTGAGCAGCCCAGGAAACTAAAACTTGTCTCCATCTGAAATTATTGAAAACTAAATTGCAGAAATCCTACTTTTTATCTATATTTTTTATATCTCTCTCAAATATAAGGTCTATTTTTACTAACTTTACCACAAAACATTGTCATACCTTTAAAAATATAATATTAATTTCCTAATATTAATAGACTATAGACTATGGACTACCCAGTGTCTTGAGGACATTAAGATAAAACAATAAATTATTAAAAATTCCTTCCAGTATTCACATTGTTAGCACAAGTAACAATGCACACATGATTATATGTAAGTATTTAAGAATGTCTTTTATATGAACATATTTACCATGCTTTTATAATTTGGGGGAAAATAAAACTTTTAATTCAATTCCACACTTTAAAAAAATAATATACTTTACTACTATCTTCATTTCTTTTCAGAGTATGTTAATTTTCTTGACAAAAGTAACCGAGTAATGAACACTATAAGGAAGATGTCATGTTTGTATTTTTTTTTCAGACAGCCTCAACATTGTAACATCATTACTGAGAAGTTGTTGCATATGAAAAAGCAGTTTTTCTATGGCAAAACAAAAATTCAGATGACTTTGCCCTCTTGTGTTTTAATGCAAAGAGCTTACTTCCTCTCTTGTCTTCTTGTCCTACCATCTCCATGCCCCTATCACCATGAAAAATTATTAATCTCTGACATAAATATGAAGAAATGTGTAAATCTGATTCTTCATGAACAAAATATCACACCAAAAATAGAATATAATTTATGGAGTAATTTTCTGTTCAAACATTCTTTTAGACAAAGGTCAGCAAACTATGACCTGCTGGCCAAATCCAACTCACTGCCTGTTCGATATGGCTCATGAATTAAGATTGTTTTTCACATTTTCAAGTGGTTGAAAATATTAAAAGAAGAATAATATTTCATGACACATGAAAATTGTATGAAACTTAAATTTCAGGGTCCATAAATAAAAATTTTTATTGGAACAGAACTATGCTTATCCCTTTACATATTACCTATGGTCACATTCATTCTACAATAAAAAAGTTCAGTGTTGTGACACAGCCTGGATGGCTATGACATGTAAAATATTTACTATGTGGCTTTTTATGGAAAAAAAAAATTGTCAATCCCTGCTCTAGAATAAGGCTAACTTTCTAAGTGCCAATTGTTAGTTATTATTAGTTCGGAATTATCCTGTCCAGTAATAGAGCTTTTGATGATATCATTACCATGTCCAAGCAAATATAACTTAACAAAGCATATAATTCAAAGACACACACACACATGCACAGGCTTTCACACAATATATTAAGACGAATTCAATAAGCAAATAAATTCATTTTTTTCTGCTACCATGTTATTTAGACATGTGCTACATATGCCTCAAGATTATCGGGGAGATAATCTACCACAGTTTTGGTTATTTGCAATAAAGAAACAATTGTTTCTGTAGAAAGAAAAGCATACTCTGCTACAGCTGTATCAACAGAATATTCTTTTCTTTTGAAATGCAGCTGACATTGCATGTCAAGTTTGACATAGTAGGCCAATGATGAAAAATATGACCTTCATTGCCCATGAGCATAATGGTGGTAAACTTCCCCTGAACAAGCTTTTTGGGGGAAGTAAGGAAGCAGGGAATAGAGAATATAATTATGCTTATTTCACTTATGATCCTATAAGGTATTTGATTGAAAACAAGAATGTCCAATCTACTTCTAAAGCTTGATTTTTCTTTTACTATATGTATTCATGTAAGCACTACAGATTTGTAAATCAAATTAAGTATTAATCACTACCCATGGTCAGTATGAGGGAAAATGTTTGAGAATTATTTTCTGTTGAACTCAGAGTATTCCTCTATGAAACTGCTTATCGGATTAAACTCTGTAATAGGATTTTGTTGTTGCTATTGTTGTTGTTTTTTTTTCACTTTTTCCTTTGTATTGAATTTATTTTTTAACTTTTTATTTAGAAATAGTTTCAAATTTACAGGACAGATGCAAAAATAATACAAACTCCATACAGAGAACTCCCATTTATCCCCATATCTCCTCCCAGATACACAGATCCACCAATTTTAACACTTTGCTACCTTTGCTGTTTCATTCTAGAGAGATTAGATAGATAAATAGATAGACAGATAGATACATAGATAGATAGATGATAGATAGATGATAGATAGATAGATAGATAGATAGATAGATAGATAGATAGATAGATAGATGATAGATAGATGATAGATCAGATAGACCAGAAATGTGTTGGCTTTTATAATGGGAATTTATTAGGCTAAAAGCTTACAGTTCTGAGGCTGTGAAGGTGTCCAAGTCAAAGCACCATCAAGAGATGATGTCTCACCAAGTTGCAGCTGTGTGTCACCAGGCAAACAGCAGTGTCATCTAAAGATGCTCTCTCTCCGAGCTAAGCTGTGGGCAATCAAGCACATGGCAGGGCTCAATGATGGTCTGCTCATCTCTCCCAGGTCTGTGACTTTTCTCTCTCCAGCTTCTGAAGGACTTTCTCTGTCTCTGCTGCTTTTTTTTTTCTGTTTCTGCTGCTTTTAGACCTCCATTTATAAAAGGGTCTCTCTGGTAAAAGGATTAAGACCCACCGTGGGTCATGCAATCTAATCAAAGGCCCTTATAACTTAATCAAGAATTCCCACCTACAGTAGGTTAACATGCACAGGAATGGATTAGCTCTAAGGACATGATCTTTTCTGGGATCCACAAAAAGCTTCAAACGCTAACAGATATATAGAGCTATTTTCTGTACATTTGAGAATGGGATGCACACATTGTCATCATCTTTGAATATTTCCATGTACACTTTTTAAGAACAAGGATATTCACTTAATCATCTGAAGTGCAGTTAACATGTTCAAAAAATTTAACTTTGATATGAGCTTACATTCTATCTTTCAATTTTTTATGTCCCAATAATGGCCTTTTTTCATCAAAAAAGTTTATTGAAGTATATCATTCATACATGAACATACATAAACGATAATTGTATAGTAAAAGTTGTGAACTTACAAAACAAACACGTATATCATCATGCAGGGCTCACATATATCACTCAACCACCAAGGCTTTGTGTTGTTGTGCAACACTTGTTGCAAACTGTGAAATAGCATCATCAATATATTACTGCTAACTATAGCCCATATCTTACATTTGGTGTATGTTTCCCCAAACCACCCAATTATTAACACCCAGTATTAGTATATGTTTCTGCTATAGTTCATGAGAGACCAGCCTCATATTTGTTCTGTTAACCACAGTCCTTCTTCCACCACAAGAATCACTGTAGTGCCTCATATGATCCATTCAAATGTACACTCAGTGACTCTCATTTTCATCACAGAGTTGTGCTGTCATCACCTCAGCTAATTTTAGAACATATTCATGATTCCAAAAGGAAGAATCCCATCCCCCTTATTATACACCTATGTAATACTTTGCTACATTACAATCCCATACTCCCTAGTTCCCCCCTTAGTATTGATATACTTTCTGTGCCATAGCTTCAAAAATATTACGATCATTCTTAAGTTACATTTGTTGTAATTGTCCCTTGTATCACCATATTTGTAACACTTGATTAAAGAAGAGCATTCTTATATTTACACTATTAACCACAATCTTCACCTACCACTGAAGTCACTGTTATACAGACACTAGATTGTTTTTTAGCTTCCTTTCAATTGACATTTATGTTCATCATCCTTGAATATTTCATCATCAGCCACATTAACATTTATACATCAGCAGTGTTAGCTATACTCACTGTAATGTGTTACCATCAACTCTATTCATTTCCACACTTTCACAATAAGCCTTATTAAAATTCTATATATATTAAACATCAGCTCCTATTCTCAACCCACATTATATCTTCTAGTAGCCTCTACTCTTGAGTTTTCTCATTGTATTTAGTTCATATTAGTGAGACCACACAATATTTGTCATTTTGTGTCTGGCTTATTTCACTCAACATATAATGCATCCCAATTTCATTTCTTCTTGTAGATGAATAGTATTCCATTGTGTGTATACCACATTTTGTTTATCCATTCATTGGTTGATGGACATTTGGGTTGTTTCTATCTTTTAGCAACTGAGAATAATGCTGTTATGAACATTGGTGTGCAAATATCAGTTCATATCCTTGCTTTCAGTTCTTCAGAATATATTCCTAGTAACAGCATTGCTGGATCATATGGCAGTTCTATATTCACCTTCTAGAGGTAACAACAAATTATCTTCCACAGAGGCCGCACCATTTACATCCCCACCAACAGGAAAAGAGTGTTCCTATTTCTCTACATCCTCTCCTTTGTGGCCATTCGTATTTCCTCTGTGGAATAATGTCTATTTAAATCTTTTACCCATTTTTAAAATTGGGTTGCTCGTCTTTTTATTGTTGAGTAGTATGATTCCTTTACATAACATGGAAATCAAACTTTTATTAGATATGTGATTTCCAAACATTTTCTCCATTGAGTAGGCTGACTTTTTTACTTTCTTGACAAAGTCTTTTAAAGAACAAAAGTGTTTAAATTATTGTTGTTTTTTTGAGAATGTACTAGGGATTGAACCCAAGAGCTCTTACACAGAAGCAGGTGCTCAACCACTTCAGCTGTACCCATTCCCCCAAGTGTTTCATTTTGATGAGGTCTTATTTTTTCTTTCATTATTTGTGCTTTGGGTATACGATTTAAGAAACTACCACCTACCACAAGATCTTGAAGATGTTTCCCTATATCTTTGATTATAGTGTTTATATTTAGAGCTTTGATCTATTTTGAGTTAATTTTTGTATAAGGGGTGTGATAGAGTTCCTTCGTTTTTCTTTTGTTTACGGATATACAGTTCTCCCAGCACCATTTTTGGAATAAACTGTTCTGGCTCAGCTGGATGGGTTTGAAAGTCTTGTCAAAATTCACTTGACCGTAGATATGAGGGTCTGATTCTGAGTTCTCACTCTGATTCTATTGGTCAATATGTCTATCTTTATGCCAGTACCATGCTGTTTTTACAAATGTAGCTAACCAATATAGTTTAAAGTCAGGATGTGAGAGTCTCTAACTTTATTCTTCACTTTTAAGAAATTTTTGGCTCTTCAGGGCCCCTTACCCTTCCAAATAAATTTGATAATTGACTTTTCCATTTCTGAAAAAAAAAAAGGCTGTTGGGGTTTTTATTGGGATTGCATTGAATCTGTGAATCAGTTTAGGTAAAATTGATATTTTATTGATATTTATCCATCCAATCTAAGAACACAGAATATTCTTCCATTTATTTAGATCTTCTTTGGTTTCTTTCAGCTATGTTTTATAGTTTTGTGAATACAGGTCCTTTATGTCCTTGGTTAAGTTTATTCCTATATATATGATTTTTTTGTTCGTTAATGAAATTGCATTTTTTTCCTGACTTCCTCAACAGATTGTTCATTAGTAGTCTACAGAAACACTACTGATTTTTGCATGGTAATCGTGTTTCCTGCCACTTTGCTGAACTCATCTATTAGTTCTAGCAATTTTGTTGTGGATTTTTTGGGATTTTCTAGGTATAGGATCATAACATCAGCGAACAGTGAAAGTCTTACTTCTTCCTTTCTTATTTAGGTGCTTTCATTTCTTTTTCATGCCTGACTGCTCTAGCTAGAACTTCTATCACAATATTGAATAACAGTGGTGACAGTGGGCATCACTGTCTTGTTCTCAATCTCAGCAAGAAAGTTATCAGTCTTTTACCATTGGATATAATGTTAGCTGTGGATTTTTCTTATATGTGCTATACCATGTTGAAAAAGTTTCATTCTATTCCATTCTTTAGGATTGTTTTTATCAAGAAAGGATGCTGTATTTTGTCAAATAACTTTTTTGTGTCAATCGAGTTGATCATGTGGTTTTTCTCCTTCAATTTATTAATGTGGCATATCATACTAATTGATTTTCTTGTTTTGAGCCAGCCTTGCATACCTGGGTTAAAACACACTTGATCTTGGTGTACAATTCTTTTCATGTGATTTTGGATTCCGTTTACAAGTATTTTTTGAGGATTTTTGCATTTATGTTATTAGAGATATTGGTCTGTAGTTTTCTTTTTTCATATCTTTATTTGGCTTTGGTGTTAGGGTGATGTTGACTTCATAGAATGAGTTTGGTAGCTTTCCTTCCTGTGCAGTTTTTCAGAAGAACTTGAGCAAGATTGGTACTAGCTTATCTTTGAATGAATGGTAGCATTTACCTGTGAAGCCATCTGGTAATGGGCTTTTCATTTTTGGGAGGCTTTAATAACTGTTTCAATCTCTTTACTTGTGATTGGATTGTTGAGGTCTTCTATTTTTTCTAGGGTCAGTGTAAGTAATCATGTGTTTCAAGGAATTTGTCAATTTCTTCTATGTTGTCTAGCTTGTTGGCATACAGTTATTCATAATATCCTCTCATGGCCTCTTTTATTTCTGCAGGTTCAGTGGTGATGTTCCCCCTCTCATTTCTGATTTTGTTTATTTGCATCTTTCCTTTTTTTCTTCTTTGTCAGTCTAGCTAAGGTTTGTCTATTTGGTTGATCTTCTCAAAGAATCAACTTTTGGTTTTGTTGATTCCCTCTATTTTTTTTGTTGTTGTTCTCAATTTCACTTATTTCTGCTCTGATCTTTATTATTTATTTCCTTCAGCTTGGTTTGGGATTAGTTTGATGTTCTTTTTCTAGTTCCTCCAGGTGTGCAGTTAGGTCTTCAATTTAAGCTCTTTCTTCTTTTTTAATGTAAGCATTGAGGGTCATAAATTTCCCTGTCAGCACTGCCTTTGCTATATCCCATAGATTTATTTAAGTTGTGTTCTCATTTCTATCCATCTCAAGCTATTTACTGATTTTTCCTGAAATTTCTTTTTGACCCACTGATTATTTAAGAGTGTGTTGTTTAATCTCCACATATTTGTGAATTTTCCCTTTGACCATCCATTATTGATTTCTGGTTTCATTCCATTATTATCAGATTAAGTGTTTTGTATAATTTCATTCTTTTTACATTTGTTGAGACCTGTCTTGTGACCCAACATATGGTTTTCCTGGAAAAGGGTCAATGAGTACTTGAGAAGAATATGTATCCTGCTATTTTGGGATGTAATGTTCTATAAATGTTATATATAAATAATAAATATTATTCAAGTTCTCTATTTCCTTATATATACTCTGTCCAAATGTTCTATCCAATGCTAAGAGTGATGTATTGAAGTTTCCAACTACTACTGTAGAGAAGTTTTTTTCTCCCTTCAGTTTTGGCAGTGTGTGCCTCATGTATCTTGGGGCACCCAGGTTAGGTTCATAAATATTTAGTATAGTTATTTCTTCTTAGTGAATTGCCCCTTTTATTAATATATAATGATGTTCTTCATCCATTATTACAGTTTTGCATTTAAAACCTATTTTGTCTGATATTATTATCACTACTCCAAATCTTTTTTGGTTTCTATTTGCATGGAATATCTTTTTCCAAAATTTCACTTTCAATCTCATTGTGTCTTTACATCAGAGGTGAGTCATATTTTTATCCATTCTGTTAGTCTATGTCTTTTGATTGTGAGTTCAATCCATTAATATTCAATGTTATTACTTTAAAGGCATTACTTACTTTGCCAAATTTATCCTTTAGCTTTCTGTTGTCATAACTTACTATTGTCTGTTTTTTAACCCTTTGGTTACTCTTACTAATAATCTTCATTTCTACACTCTTCTCCCAGACTCTCACCTTTGCCTTTTTCATTCAGGCTGTAGCACTCCATTTAGTATCTCTTGTAAATCTGGTCTATTGGTAACACATTCTCTCAGTTTCTGTTTGTCTGTAAAGGCTTTAAACTCACCCTTATTTTTGAAAGACAGTTTTGCTGAGTACATAATTCTTGGCTGGCAGTTTTTCTCTTTCAGTCCCTTAAATATACATCATACCACTTTCTTCTCACCTCCATGGTACTGATGAGAGATTGACACTTAATCTCATGGAGCTTCCCTTTATATGTGAAGCATTGCTTTTCTCTTGCTGCTTTCAGAATCCTTCCTTTATGTCTGGTGTTTGTCATTTTGAATAGCAGGTGTCTCAGAGTAGGTCTATTTGGATTTATTCTGTTTGGGGTGTGTCATCCTTCTTGGATATTGATATTTATGTCTTTCATAAGGGTTGAGAAATTTTTAGTCATTATTTCCCCAAATATTCTTTCTGCTTCTTCCCATTCTCTTCTTCCGGGACACCTATAAAGCATATATGTGTGCATTTTATGTTGTCATTCAATTCCCTGATACTCTGTTCAATATTTTCCATTCTTTTTTGCTGTTGGTTCTCCTGTCTTTTCAAGTCAGATGTTCTGTCCTTGATTTCACTTACTTGTTCTGCCATTCCAAATCTGCTGTTACATGTCTCTACTATATGTTTTAATCTCTCCCATTGTGTCTTTCATTCCCATGAGCTCTGTTACCTTTTTCTGCAGGTTTTCAAATTGCTCTTTATGCTAACTCAGTGTCTTCTCAATATCCTTTATCTCCTTAGCCATATTTTCCTCCAAATCCTTGAATTGATTTAGGAGATATGTGTGGTTATCACTGATTAGTTGAATTAAATTCGTGTCTTGTCAGGATTTTTAGTTTGTTCCTTTAGCTGATCCATCTCTTTATGTTTCTGAGTATGGCTTGTAGTTTTTTGCTGATGTCTAAGCATCTGATTATGCTGGTAAATTTACTCTGACAGTCATTTTCTCCTTCTTGCCTAGTAGTTTTGTTTCACAGTTTCTTTTTGATTTTTGATTCAACTTATTCTAAGCCCTTAAAATTGTCTGGCTTAAGTTATCTAAATAGGATCAGATCCAAGGTGGTTGGGACTTGAGAGACTCTGGAAATCAGTTTTTTTCCTGCAGTTTCCCAACATGCCAGCAGGTGACAGTCTTAGGTGTCTCTTTCCACAGAGGTGTCTCTTTCAACCTCCACTTAGTTGTGAATCTGGTCTGAACAGAGGTGAGATTCAAAGTGTGCTATTCTGTCCAAAATCACCAAAGAGAAACCACTTTTTGCCCTTCCTGCACCTCCCCTCTTTCCAGGGAGGAAGACATCTGTTTCCCTCTCAGTTGACTGCAGTGTACTGTGGGTTTTACCCAGGCTATTCACCTAGGTGATGGGTGATGGGTGCCATTCCCAGTCACTGGAGCCAGCAACTCCTGGTTTTCACCTCAGCTTCTTTGTCTTTCTGTCCCTCACCCTCCCAGATGATGCACAGAACTCTTCTAGGCCACAGATCTCCAAAGCAGCTTCCTCAGACAGCTTTTTGCCCTTCCTACATTATTTTGGTATGAGAGTTAAGCCTTGCCTGCCTACTCCAATGTCATCTCCCCAGAAGTCTCTAATAATGTCCTTTTAAGCCTTTTCTCCTCCATTCTTAGACCACATCCAGAATCATGCATTGCATTTAATTATTATTATCTCTTTAGTTTACCTTTTCCTTTTTATAATTGTAGAAATATACATACAACATAAATCTTCTTGTCCCACCCCCTCCCAAGTATACCATTCAGTGGAATTAATCACATTCACAATGTTTCAGTACTCTCAATACCAACCATTTCTAATACTTTCCTTTCACTCCTGTTTTAGTTTGCCAAAGGGCTGGGATGAAAAGTACCAGAAATGAGTGGGTGTTTAGAAAGGGGATTTATTTGGAGTAAAAGCCTATGTTTTCCAAGGCTGTATAATGCCTAAGTTAAGGCACTGTCAGAGATGTTTTCTCACCAGTCAGCTGCCCTGTGTTGGAACAAAATGGCCACCGATCTCTGCTGAGGTTTGAGCTCAGCAGAGGGCAACCAGGCATAGAGCTTGTCTTTTGCTAGGCCTCCCGTATCAGTCTCAGCTGTTCTGCCCTCTTTTAGAGTTCAACTGTAAGCTATCAGGCATATAGTAGGGCTCAACTCCTCTTGAGCTGCTCCATAGGCCCAGCCTCTTGCGGTATTGGTGCTTCAGCAATCCTCTACTCCTCTCTCTTACATGACATAATCAAACATGGCAGCTTCCTTTTCTTATGTCTGTCTGTCTGTCTGTCTCTGTGTTTCGGGTTTATATCACATAGAGCAAGGGAGTGGAGACTCAACCTGAGTTATGCCTCACTGACATAATCCAATCAAAATCCCTAAAGTGATCTTATCAAGTAATCTATTCAAAGGGTTTCACAGATTCAGGAATACAGTAGTTTAAAACAAAATCTTTCTTTTTTTTTGGATTCATAAAATAATCTCAAATTGTCACAACTCCAAACAGAAACTCTTCACTCTCCATTTCCATTCTCCATCCCCCAAGTAACCTGTACTTTTCTTTCTGTCTCTGTGAGTTTGCATATTCTCTGACATAGCTGTTAGGCAGTTTCATGTAATTATGAATTCCAAAAAATAGATATTGGATTACACTTGTAAACTGGTTTGTTAACCTGGGCATAATTAAGTTATGATTAGGGCATTGACTGGGCCACGTCAATAGGGCATTCAGCCCCACCCCTTGGTGTATGGGGGAATCAAAGATAAAAGGCATGGCAAAGGACAGTGTTGAAGCAGTTCTGGTGTTGTAGTTTTGATGCTGGAGCCTGGGAGGCGAGCAGGTGGAAGAGCTTGGTCGTGAGGAAGGAGAGAAGGCTCCAGGATAGAGACAAGTCATTCACCTGAGAGTTTACAGCTGCCCTTGTGGAGAGACACAAAGCCTAGAGAGCCTCCTAGTCTACAGCTGACCTTCTGGAGGAAACAGAGGTGCTGAGCCCGGGAGAGAAATGCAGCCCTGGGAAGAGAGGAACCCAAGAAGCCTGAACTCTGGGCAAATGTTGGCAGCTGTCTTGCTCCAACACGTGGCAATAGGCTTTGGTAAGGGAAGAAACTTAAGCTTTATGGCCTGGTAACTGAGGACTCCTACCCCAAATAAATACCCTTTATAAAGACCAACCTATTTCTGGTATTTTTCATTAGCACCCCTTTTGGCTGACTAATACATCTAATATTTTTTTGTAGTTACCGTGGAGCTTAAATTTACACCCTAAACCTATAGTAAGCTTCTTGGTTTTGATATCAATTTCAGTTCAATAGCATACATAAATTATGTTCCTATACTCCTCCATTTCCCTGGATTTATGTAGTTCTTGTCACAAATTACCTGCTTATACATTATAAGTCATAAACCATTGATTTATCTTTATATTTTATGGATTTACCTTTTTAAATCCTGTAAAATGTAAAAAGTATAGTGTAGTTGCAAATCAAAACTCCAATAGATCTGGTATTTATATTTACCCATGTCATTATCTTTATTGGAGATCTTTATTTCTTCATGAATTGTCTATTGTCCTTCCTTTTCAATATGCCAAACTCCCTTTAACATTTTTTCTAGAGTAGCTCTTGTGGTAAAGAAGTCCTTCAGCTTTTGTTTTTCTGGGTATGTCTTAATCAACCTCTCACTTTTGAAAGACAGTTTTGCTGGATATAGAATTCTTGGGTGGCAATATTTTGCTTTCAGCACTTTGAATATGTCTTCCCACTGTCTTCTTGCCTCCATAGTTTCTGATGAGAAATCAGCACTTAATTTTATTGAGATTCCCTTATATGTGACACGTTACTTCTCTTTTGTTACTTTCAGAATTCTCTTTATCTTTGGCATTCAACAGTTTGATTATAACATGGCATGGTATGAATCTATTTGGATTTATCCTGTTTGAGTTCATTGAGCATCTTGGATGTGTATCTTCTTGTCTTTTATTAAATTTGGGAAGTTTTCAACTGTAATTTCCTTGAATAGTCTCTCTGCGTCTTTCTCCCTTTCTTTTCCTTCTGGGACTCCCATAATATGAATATTGGTATGGTTGATGGTGTCCCACAGTTCCATAAGCTTAAGTTCAATTTTCTTCATTCTTTCTTCTTTCTGCTCCTCAGGCTGGTGATTTTAATTGTCTCATCTTCAATTTCACTGATTCTTTATTCTGCCAGTGCCAATCTGCTGTTGAAGTGCTTTGGGAATTTTTAATTTATGTTACTGGGATCTTCAGCTCTGTTTAGTTCCTTCTCATAATTTCCATCTCTCTAGTGATACTCTCTTTATGTTCATCAATTGTTTTCCTGATTTCCTTTAATTCTTTGTCATATTTTTCCTTTAGTTCTTTGAGCATTTGTGAACCATTTTTAAAGCTTTGTCTGGATGTCTCAGGTCTGATCCTCCTCACTGATGGTTTCTAATGCTTCAATCTTCTCCTTATCCTGTGTCATTGCTTCCTATTTCTTTACAAAGAAGTGTTTTATAATGTTTAGTACTGGAAATTTTGACATTTTAACATCTTATAACTAGAATTTCAACTTTGTGGCATTTATTCTTTAAGCTTGTATCCAACTAGTGTTATGAAAGAGCTTTCCTTGAATGCCAAGAGCTAACAAAAACAGAAATAAAGAAAGGAAAAAGGAAACATTTTTACAAATTTTGCAGATTGACCTTTGTGAGTTCTCTCCTCAGAGCTTATCCATGAAATAAGTTTAGAGAATAGTCCCAGGCCAAAGCATAGGACCATATCTGTGCATGTGTCCTCTCTTGGGCATGTGTGTCTGGCCCTAGGAATTCCCCATTTACATGGCCCTAACCCATTTCTTCAGATTTCTGAGCACAGCACTTATGTCTTACAGCAAGTAATCTTTTGCCCCAGGCATCCACTTTACTACTCCCTCATAGTATTCTGTAGCAAGCCCATGAGCCTTCTTCTACATGCAGGACAAATTCTGGTATCATGAGTCTCTCAGGCCAACACTAGACAGATTGGGTCAGACATACATGCTCCCAGTATATGTACAAGGTTTACTTTTTCCCTCTGCAACCAGGACCAGTGATCTGCATTGGAAGCATGGAACAGCTCCATGGAAGAGCCCATAAGAGATGGTAGGGCAGCCAGTCATGGCTCCACAAGATCCTACTTGCTTTTAATAGCCTTTTTCTTGGTTCAGTACTTGACCTGTTACTGCAGCTCTTTAACTGTTTTCTAGAGTTTTGAGAAAGATGTTTGTGCCAGGTCTTGCTGGATGTTCAAAGCTTTTGTTGGGTTATGGTGCCCTGAAGTTTCTTACTCTGCCATCTTCATAAAGGCAGGGAACAACTCTGTAGTAATCTTAAGCATTCATACATTCTCTTAGTGAATAATAATAAAATCCCCATGTGTTCTTAAATAAACCCACCTAACCCTCCCAAACCCCAGGTCTGAAAACTCTTATCAACAACAAAGTAATTCTCAGTTGGTTAATCTAATATTCTAGGTCTATACCAGCAAGATCTTAATTGTCATTTAAGTTGCTATAAGAACCTGCTAAATTTTGAAGGCCTCTTTGTTTTACTCCAAAATATTATACTTGGAGTATACATCAACATGCAGACAAGCTATATTGTCTGACTCCTAGAGGAATTAAACAAAATTTATATGTAGATATGATTGGAGACTGATATGCACCTGTCTAAATAAACAGTCATAGCTTGATTTATATTCACTGTGTAGAAGTAGTGAGACTGAGGCATTCAGTAAGTCACATTTGCTACACAAGCACTAATGGAATGAATAGAAAATATAGCTCCAGCAAAGAACAATGATGTTTGGATCACAACTTTAGATATGAAAATATTCAGCTTTTTTGGAGATATTTCCCTAGTTTATTTAAATCATAAGACAGGCGGTGAAAACTATTTTACATGGTCTTTCACTTCTTTGACCATTGAAGGTTTCCCAAGCTGCTTATGTTTATTCTGCAAGAGTCCATTATGAGATGGTAAACAAAAAATCCTTTCCTTGTTGAAACTATAGAGCTTTATGTGATAAATACTCCTGTTAAGAATAAACGACCAATTATGCTTCCTTCAAGTGACACTGGACTTACTACTAAATACTGCTAATCACAAAGGGACTCTAAACATGTAATTACACCTCAGACTTCCTCTTCCTCTCTGCAGGAAACGTGAGGTCCTATTTACCACCCATTTTCCCCTTTTCCACAAACAGATCTGTCAGAAATAGATTGCTCGTTGGAAGAAATACCTCATAGCTGTTACCAACTTACGTAGGCTTCTAAAGGCATTACTTGCGGTTTTCCCTTATAATAAAAAGTTAAATAAAAAGCGAATAATCTTTTAAATACTCTCACAACATTCAGTTCTTTCCATTTACTTTGAATGAAATGCTATTAAAAGGTAAGTTCCAATGATTCATCACCTTAAACTACTGTTCTGATAGATCAACCCAAATAATATTAGAAGTGATTTCAGCTCATTTTACTAAAGACATAAAAAAAAAACACCTGCATTTTTCTTTTCTCTGACTTCAACTGTTCAAGAGAATCACATAGATGGGATGATGGAAGCAGTTATTTGGATGCGTGTTGCAGAGCTCCCATCTCTGAGTTTATGATGGATGTCAGTGAAGTTTGTGGCTGGATAACGGTAGTCCTACATCAAGGAGATTTATAGGGAGGATGCATTTAGTATTATTCATGAGCCACTTAACAAGCTTCAGCCAAGGATACAATATGGCCTTTGTTTATAGTCCCAGGAGGTCTTTATAGGGCTTTTGAAAACTGAAGAGATTTTTTGATAAATGGTAGCCAATCTCGAGGTGGGCCTGAAAGCTATAAGTGTATTTTCCTGTTAACTGGAAGAGTCCTACATTTCATCCTAACTTCCCTGTTTCCTCCATAAAAAATTATCAGATATTCTGCTGGTATTTTATTTTGCTATTGTTCTGCTACATTAAAGAACCAAGAGGGACACATTTGGTAGAAAAATGTTCATTTCACTGTCTATTACAGGAAGTTGGAGCATCTTAACAGGCTATCCAGACTATTTGAACAGAAATGAAGCAACATATGTTTGAAACTGTCTTTGGTATTATATTCTTTATGTTTATGACCCATATTCTTCTCAATGAATCGTTATTCATGGCAACTTATGTGTATAATAGCTTTGACTTAGCCAAGAACTTCAGTTCCACAGCTAACTGAAAGACTTGGGAATCAGACAATTGCATTGGGGTAGCTTGGTTGAATTAAATTAGAG
This sequence comes from Chaetophractus vellerosus, assembly GCA_004027955.1. NCBI lineage: Eukaryota > Metazoa > Chordata > Mammalia > Cingulata > Chlamyphoridae > Chaetophractus > Chaetophractus vellerosus. Next base: position 16,632 of record PVKH010000265.1, read on the forward strand.
AAAAGATTCCACCAGTCTCATTAGTGTGAGAAGGGCAGAGAGATAACTGATAGTACTGTAAGAGTGATCGATTATAAATTTAGACAAGAGTTTGTTAATATTTTGGAATATCACATATTTTCTGAGCAATCTGAAACCAAATAAAGTACCTTTAGAATGTGGTCTTATTAACAAACAAGAATGAAAGGTGCTTTTTATTTCAATGAAAGTGTAAGTTATGACAGTGATTGTTTTCCTATATAATTCTTAAAAATGATTCCAGAAGCATGTTTATTCAATCTGCTTTGTGGCCACTTTGCATGAAGTCTTGAATTGGAGTGTTTGAGCCTGCAGATTTCAGTTTAGAAAATAGACATGTTGTTGGAGATCGTAACATGACCAGAGACTGCATGCTTTATAGGTTTTATTTTATACCTGATGCCTTTTAGGCAGAGTGCTTTATGTCACATAAAATGCTTAGCTCCCCAGACCAACTTTCCTTCCAATTTCACTTAATAGAGCTCTAATCAAACTACAATGGGTAGGGCCTCCATTTCCTGTCCACCAGCAGTGTCTAACATGAATCCATTGTGGAAGCAACTTGAAAAATCACCTGGGTCAAGTCAGTTATATTCTACATACTGGCACTGAAGGCCAGAGACTAAGTGATTTGCAAAACATCATACAGTTTGTGAGGTGACAGAAAACTTCTTTATAAGAGTTTCTTAATCTATCTCTTATCAATTCCCAGAAATGTCTGACAATGGTTTAAGTGCCCTCTGATAAAGGATTTTATAAAATAGTTAGCAAAATTAAGTCAATGTACCTGGAGAAAAATCCATCTTCAAGAATTATTTCATCTTTTATCTGCTTGGAATTTAAACCATAGAAATATTAAAGTAGAGTGATTTAAATATGGTGTGGCTTTAGGGAATAAATGTGAAACCATCATAAACAATCTAACAACTAGATACTGAAAAATATACCACTTTCAATAATTTAGCACCAAAAAAAATGCTAAAATAATTTAAAGGTTAACACATAAAAGCTGGAACAGAGAGAAGTGTGAAAAAGAAGGCTTACTAAAAATTCTATTAATCATTTCAAGGTATTTCTTCTAATCACTAATATTCTGTTTTGACTCCTTGGACCCTGATTTTTTGTGAGAATGCCAAAATGTTAGATGATATTACCTTGAGTTTTCTGAGTGGGGAGCTCCTTCTTATAGTATGGCACAGTAATGTTTATGTCATAAAGGCTAACAGGTAAACAGGTGGTAATGTTTGCAAAGCAAAAAGTCACCCTGAAATTTATGAAAGGTATTTCGTTTCCACTTCAAATAAGCCAGGTAGCTGAATGAATAATGAACATCTTCCGTAATCAATTGATTGTCATCAATTGTCATCAATACATGAAATTAGGGATTTTGCTGGACTTGCATTTTAAATTGGAAGACAATCTCTCTAGAGATATATTCATCTCTTAACTCCTGTGGACAGTCTCTGTCAGCCCTGCCTCGAGCAGTTAAAATGGTGCAATTCTTCTGTTGGTTACTGGCGGTTAGCTCCCTGCCCCCACAGTTATAACATCTCATTAATTCAAATCTTCAAACTAATAATCTATTGTGCAAGTCAAAAGTGCTTAAAAGTAAAAGTGCTGACAGTTTGTGGAAAAAGGGAGCAAATTTCTTTTTTCAAATTTCTACAGGTGCTTATTTAATTCTGTCCAGGCAGTGATTACAACACACAAATACAAGAGGATTCACTGATAAAGACGATGTGAAGGTGACAGCTAACAGAGGCACTGGACACAAGAATAGCTGCACCTGATATTATGTTTATATGCAAATTTAAACATGCCTTTGTCTTCACTGCCCTGGCAGAATTAGAGATCATCTCTTAAGGTATAAAGCTGTTGGCCTTTGCTCTCTGAAAAACTTCAATTCCTTCTCAAGAAACAAGTGATTTAGTTTTCAAATTAAAGTTTATTTTTAAAGTAAAAATGTATATCACAGAGAATCAGTTCCAAAATTCTGAAAATATCATAGGCTCACTCTGATATTTAAATTCATTTTGAAATGTACTGGGATATATGCTGCTGAGATGAATTCCTTATTCTCATCCCTCTTCTTTCTCCAGAAGCTCCTGTTAACTTCAAAAGTTGCACACCAGCTTTGGGTTCAGGCTGAAGATGGGTTTCTTAACTCATTCTGGGGGATCCATAATGAAATGGAAGCAAGGAAGCAAGCAAGAGTCAAAAAATTCTTTCCAACAAAACAGGTTGTCAAATGATAAAACTTCTAACTATAACAATATATTTTATTATTTCTTTCATTCAAGTATTAATTTAAAAGCTACTACCACTTGAGGCAGGCTAGATTAGGAATCAAGAGACCATCTGGAACCTGGAAGGAAACCCACTTGGCCATGGATACCCCACAAAATGGCTGCTGGAAGAACCTTGGAAGAACACCCAATCAAATTTCCTCCGGAATTAAGGAGAAGCCCTGGATATTCTCAAGGGGCCTTATCATTGGGCCCTCCCGAGGGGAATGATGGGGGGAGGTAATCAATTAAAACAGCAACAGCTGGGACTCCTCCCCTGTCATTAGCAAAGGGGAGGATTAATGGTTCAAAAAGCAAGCATGGAAGCTAAATTGGCCATTTTCCCTTTCTCCCTTGCCCTGTTCTAGCCATGTTTTCCCCTCTTCTTGCCTTTGTCCCCCTGCCTGGAACAACACGCAAGTAACGGGGAATCCTGTAATGGGGAATTGTAGTCTGTAAATCAGCCCTCTTTATCTCTTTTCAGCCCCTTTCCTCTCTACCTGGGACCCATAATCAGTTAGTTTTCTCCCATTTCTTTTCTCTTAGTTCCTTAATAAATTACTGACCTAACTAAACCAGCTTGCATTTAAAATTCAAATTTTTGTAGTTTAGCCAAGAACCTAGAGAAAATCCAGCAACACACTAGGCCCTGAACAAGGTAATGCAGGGGATTTTTTAAAAAGGAAGAAGATAACCTGGTTCTTTCCTTCAAGAAATTTGCACAGACTACAATGCCTGCAAGCAAATGATTTCTAATAATTATATAATGCTTTTTATGTTTCAAGCACCGTTCTAGGTGCTTTGCATCAAATAACAATTTATCCCTCTTATCAAGCCAAACGAGTAGGTAATATTAAGACCTCCATTTTATATTTGAGGAAAGGAGGCATAGAGAGGTTAAGTAACTTGTCTGAGGTCACACAGCTGATAAGTGAAAGAGCAAGTATCAGACTCAGCCTGAGGAAGTCTGTTTCCAGCATCCAGGTTCTTACTCATCATACCACACGGCCACTTACTTAACCCACAATAGAAAGAGAATAGAGAAAAAAATAGGGGGGAGTTTGTGGCAGAGATGAGAGAAGATGTAATCTGTGGTAAGGAAGACAGAGGATCATTTAACTGGATGTGGTCAAAGAACATTTTCAGAGGAAAAAGACAATATGCATAGAAATTTTAAATTTGGCCAGTGCTCCCTGGAAATAAGCAAAGAGACCTTCTAAACTATTTGGAAAACAAAAGTTTTCATTTATTTTTCCAACTTGTAGATATGTATTGTGTTAAACCTTCTCTTTGTATCAGTTTTTCTTTAACCTGGAAATTGATGGTGTATCTCTCTGAAACTAAGACTATTTGGTGGTTATAATTCAGTTTATCTAGAAATTGTTAATGTACTTTTCAAAATACATGTATTACTCTATTCATAGCAATGATTATTTTGGAGGTTAGTTAAACACTATGATAAAATGGGGCAACCACTTTTTTTTACCCTAGTTAATTGGGTTTAGTGAAAGATGATGTTTTATGTTTTCCTTGTTTCTCTTCAGTTTGGTCAGAGTTGCTTCACAGTCTCATGGTTGTGGTTTGTACCTCAGTGGTTTGGGAAATTTGAACACCTTTCGTTTTAGAAAGCTTGTATAAGCACTGAAAATGGGAGGAAAAGATGCATTTGGTAAAACATATTTCTAGAAAATTGCATCAAGACAGCAATGGGGCAGTATTTAAAATTGCAACTTTGGGTGAGGGGAGCACATTTTATACTCACCGACATAGGCAAATATAGCCTCTTCTCCTTTCTTTTCTTCCACCACAACAAATTTCTATATTAACTAGAAGCAGGCTGTTTCAAGAGATGCTGTATTGAATTGTAGGATAGTAGGAAAAGTCATGTAGCTGATATACTGCGAGGGGAGTAGCTTAACAGCAGCTTTAACTGATAATTCCTAGTTTTCCATAAGCTCATTAGCACGAACAGTGTGGAATTGGCGAGACATTGGCCTAATCAGTACAGTTGTGGGTTAGACATTAGGCCGTAGGGTTTCCAGAAATTGGACCCTTGATAGCTCTTAGAGCTAGAGACTATGTCTTATTTCACTGTCCTAAACACTGAAAAAAGAATAACAGCCACAGCATGTTTAATTTCACTGTCGTATAAGTATTCGGGGGAAAAAAAAATTTAAATCACCTTTAGACTAATATTAATATGCCAATGAGAATGTGATGATTATAACCTTTGGCTATTAATGACGTTTTGGGGTGCTTTTTATTCATGGGTCTACAAAGTCTCAAGGAACATACTAATTATTTTATGTTCTATTTTGTCAGATTTTGATAAAAATTATCTTATATATCTAAATTTTATTTGATAGAGCATGATTATAAGTTTCCATTATTTGTGGACTAAATGAAATTTCAGGATTCAATCCAATAGTCAACTTTTCCAACTTTGATAACATAAACCTCAATCAGCTATTCCACAAGTACATAAAGTCGGTAAGTTTGAGAAAGCGTTCTGGTGACAGCCTGTAACAAGGATAGAAAGTGGCATATCATTAATCAAGTTATGCAAAATGTTGTAAAAAAAAAAAAAAGATGGAATTGGTGGAATACACAGCTAATGCCACTATAGTCTCAAGACAGCAATGGCTGCAGGTATTCTTCAGAAGCCTTAGTGCTGAGGACTCTTTTGTCCAAAGCACTTTAAGAAGGTCTCCTGTGAGCCCTTTTCATTAATCACCAGCATAGTCCACATGGGAGTCTCCCGAAAAGGGTGGAGGAGAGTCTTGTGTTGAGAGACCTTCAGAAACAGATGACAAGAGCACCCCCAGCTCGGAGACGGGGTCATGTAGAGTGGAAATATGAGCTCCTAACCCTTGGCCCCTTTGCCTCTTTATTTTGATTCCTTTAACAATACCCAGTTGGCAGGCACAAGCAGTGGCAAGTCCTTCTCTCTTTTGTTCGGCTTGGGAAAAACTCAAGGCAGCTCACTGTGACTCCCACCTAAGGGCTTGCCTGGTTTTTAATTAGAAAGAATTACAACTCACACCATACTTTTAAAAATCGTAGTTTTGAAGATGACCCAAACAATAACACATTTTTTCAAAATTTTCCAGAATCAAAGGAACTTAAATTACCAAGCAGCATTATTTTGTAAATGGAAATTCTTTGGTGGATCCTTTTGGACATTTAAAACTGTGGCTGTTTTGCCCCTATAGGAAATGTCTCCCAGATCGTGGAATGATGACAAGCAGCAGAATCCGATTTCCTTGAGTATTCCTGCAGTATCCTGGGTGCTGAGCAGTGCTCGAACAGCCTTTGACATCCTTTGTAAAACTGTTAATGCTTTACGGAAAGGGGAAATTGGGAAATTTTAATTATCTGCTAAAAGAAAAGCAGCAGATCCAAAGCTTCTGAAAACCTGTAAGTGGAAGCTAAGCTTGTGCCACAGGTCTGGAGGAGCAAGATTTACATTATCCACATATGATTTGATGATTTTGGAGAAACAACACCAAAAAAGATAATTTCATAGAACTGCCTATGCAAATAAGAACCTATTTAATAAAAGTTTTAAATAGTGCAACTTTATACAAACTTGCATTATACCAATTTAAAGTTAAAATGACCTGGTCCCTAAAGGAATTTGATAGATTCTAAGATTCTAAAACTTGTGAATTTGTTGCCCCAATCAAGTAAGTTGCCATGGGACTTTGTCCAAAGAAAATTAAAAATGTAACATACAAAGACACTGTGCAGTAAATGTCACATGGCTTTGGTTGCAACAATTCAAAGAAGAATAAGCAGGGAGTTAACACTCACCTAACATTCTGGTATGTAATACCAGAAAAAAAAAAAAACAAAGCAGATTTTCTAATTTTTTCTAGAGAAACTCTTAGCTCTGCACCCCTCTCTCTTTTCAGTTGGTTATTCTCTACCACTTCTTCCTATTCCCATGCAAACAAAAATATTACATTCAACTTTGTCCTGTTTTTGAGCTAGAATTTTTTATCATTTAGCATTTACAACCCATAATCTATCTGAACTTTAAAAAAAGTTAGTTCAGGTTATTCTGGAACTGGTGCTAGCAAATCTAGTGTTAAAATTAGCCAAAGTAGTTCCATTTGTTCAATTTCATCTCATGTTCAAACACAAACACCAATGTTGAATAATTTAATTAAGAAGCTGAAATTTTAACAGTTACTTGAGCATTTAATGAAACTTTAAAATAAATGTTAAAATAGTGCTGTTTGGTTTTTAAAGCTACTCCATAAGTATAGTTTTACATTTCATTTATTTTTTGGCTAGATAACACATTTTGTTTATCAGTTCATTTGTTGATGGACACTTAGGTTGTTTCTACCTTTTAAATACAGTGAATAATGCAGCTATAAATATTGGTGTACAAGTATCTGTTCTGAGACCTTGTTTCCACTTTCTTTGGGTATATGCCTGGAAATGGAATTGCCAGGCCACACGGTAATTCTATATTTAACTTTCAGAGGATCTGCCATATTGCTTTCCACAGTGGTTGTACCATTTTACATTCTCACTAACAATTCACTAGAGTTCCAATTTTTCTGCATCTTGTCCAATACTTGTTAATTTCCTTTTATAAAATAATAGCCATCCTTGTGGGTGTGAAGTGGTATATATTGTGGTTTTGATTTGCATGTCTTTAATGGCTAATGATGTTGAGCATCTTTTCATATGCATTGAAAGCTCTGGCCATTTTTTGGAGAAGTGTCTCTTCAAGTCTTTTGCCCATTTTTTAATGGGGTTGTTTGTCTTTTTGTTGTTGCTTTGTAAAGGTTCTTTGCATATTCTGGATATTAAGCCCTTATCCAATACATGGTTTGCAGCTATTTTCTACTATTCTATAGATTATCTTCTCACTTTCTTGATAATGTACTTCGATGCATCCCAGTTTTTTATTTTGGCAAAGTCCAATTTACCTATTGTTTCTTTTGTTGCCTATGCTTTTGGTGTTGTATCTAAGAATTCATTGCCAATTCCTAGGTCATAAAAATTTGTCCTTTATGTCACTTTCTAAGAGATTTATAGCTTTAGCTCTTACATTTGGGCCCTTGATCCATTTTGAGTTAATGTTTGAGTGTAGTGTGATATAGGGCTCTAACTTCCTTCATTTGCATGTGGATAGCCAGTTTTCCCAGTACCACTTGTTGAAGAGACTTTTCTTTCCCCACTGCATGGACTTAGCACCTTTTGTCACAAATCGATATGTGGGTCTATTTCTGGGCTTTCAATCCTATTCCAATGGCCTATATGTCTATCTTTACGCCAGTACCACACTGTTTTCATTACTGTAGATTTGTAGTTCAATTTGAAACTGGGAAGTGTGAGTCCTCCAACTTTGCTCTTTGGATTGTTCATAGCTAGTGTATAGGAACATAACTGATGTTTTTTTTTCTGCCCCTGAGATGGCTCCATCATCTGTTTTCTTGTTGGTTTTGCTTGTTGTCTTTTTGTTTTTGTTTTTGTTTTTGGCTCATAGTCTGCTCGTTGAATGTTTGGTTTTTTAAGAGGCACTTGGAACGGAACCCAGGACCTCCCATGTGGGAGGCAGCTGCTCAACTACTTGAGCCACATCCACTCCCAGCATAATTGTTTTTTGTGCATTGATCTTGTACTCTGCTACTTTGCTTAACTCGTTTATTAGCTCTATGGTTTTCCTGTGGATTCCTTTGTATTTTCTATATATAAGACCATGTCATCTGCAAAAAGAGTTTTACTTTTTCTTTTCCAATTTGAATGCTGTTTGTTTCTTTTCCTTGCCTAATTGTCCTGTCTAGAACTTCCAGTTCAATATTGAAAGTGGTGGTGAAAGTGGGTCTCCTTGTCTTGTTCCTGATCTTAATGGGGAAAGCTGCCTCTCACCATTGCATATGATGGCAGCTGTGGATTTTTCATAAATGGAACCGAATTAAATCCATGCATAATTTCCTTTTACCTAATAATACTTCTATCTCTATTTTCTAAGAATAAGAATATTCTCAGCTCAAAGTATAACTATCAATTCAAGAATCTTAACATTGATTAGTAAAGTTATTTAACACAGTGCCTTTTAAAATTTCATCAGTAATCCCTATAATGTCCGTAGCATTTTTTTCACAACAAGATTTAGTGCAGAAACACAGAATGCATTTAGTATTTGGCCCTTAGTCTATTTAATCTGGACCAGTTACTCTGATTTTCATGCCACTGACATTTTTTTTCAAGAAAGCAAACCAATTGTTTTATAGAATGTCCATCAACTTGAGTTATAGGTATTTCCTAAAGATAAAATTAAACTTTTAAGCATTTGGGTCTAGAATATTGATTAAATGATGATGTAGGCTTTTCAGGGTATCACATCTAGAATTACATCTGGAGGATCCTTATTGGTAATATTAATTTGGATCACTGGGTTAGAGCATTGTCTAATTTCTCCACTGTGTTTTTACTATTTCTCCTTTTATAATTAATAAACCATTTGTGGAAAGATTCTTAAGATTATATAATTATGCTGTACCTCATGTAATATTCTATATCCACACCCACCCTAGATTGAAAATGTATTTATTCTTTCCTGAATCAGTTTTTGCAACGATGGTGGCAAAATGGTGATTTCTTACTCTATCACTCTTTCCATATTTAATAGCACCCCACTGCAAAAAGAACTTTCCCTTCTCTTCTTATCTATCTATCTATCATCTATCTATCTATCTATCTACCTATCTTCAGTAGAGAATTATAGAATCTAGTTTTATGTAATAAATCATAATATATTACTATTTTTATGTTCAAATTGCCCAAGTTTTGGCCTATGGGAGTACCTTCAAGTTGGTCCTGGATCCTTGTGACATTTCTGCATCATTTTTTTGAGCACCTAATTCTAGCACCACAGATATTCTAGCTCATCTTGTACTTTCTCTTGTCTCAATCTTAGAATCATCCATTTCTTCAAGGGACTCTGGTTCATTTCATTGGGGAATGCTTCCTCCTCTCCTTTGATGCTCTTTCACAGTCTCCCTTATGCATTAGTCTTTTTCTACCACCCTGTACATGTTGGGGTCTATAAAGTTTTGCTCTGGGTCTCTTCATTTTTTTCTTAAATATTATCTCATCACCCCCACCATTCTAGATCTGTTCTAAGTGTCAGAGGTCCTACCCAACTGCAGAGTGACTTTGGGTGCCCTAGTTACATTTGGGATTGGTATATTCAGTTTCTAAAATGTCATAGGTACTCAATGAGTGACCACTTTTATGACGATTGGATTGAGATTAAATCACCCCAATTTACGCTTTCACTCTGTGCAGATTCCACCTTTGGCAGTTATTATCTGGCTTTCTATCTAGCTGAATACATGTAATAATTCATCATGTTGGGATCCCTATTGTGATCCTATTCTTATTTCTAGGACTTTTTCATACTTTTAATTCTTAATAAAGATTCTTAACCAAGATCAATAAACAGAGTTGCCAGAAAAATATAGGACATCCACTTAAATTAGAATTTCAGATAAACAATGAGTGATTTTTAAAGAATATATGTTATTTACCTGAAATTCTAATTTAACTGGTCATCCGATATTTTTATTGCTAAATCTGGCAACCTTGTCATTTGATTATACTTTTTTATCCTCAATAAAGTATAACCTATCAAGTGGTGTAAAGCACTCTCATAATATCATAAATAAAAGTAAATATATATTGCAAATTTGTTAAATGTCATCATAGAAAAGAAAAAAAAAAAGACCTTATTTTCCAGACCAGATGTTCCTTTCATGGGTATGCCTCTCAAGTATAATCTTTATTTAAAAGCCTTTTAAAAGTATATACAAACAAATTTAAACACCATTATAACAATGCCCATGATTTTCAATGGTGAATTGAGTGGGTTGTACACACGGTCTAAAACAAAATATGATTTGCAGAAGATCTGAATTATAGGTGCAGGATCACCTCAAGGCAGCATCCAGTGCACCAAGTCAGAACCATCACAGTGGAGAGCTTTGCTTCCCAAGGGCATAAGAAGTCCTTGAGCAGAGCAAAAAACAGTTATATGTAAGTGAGAAAACCACATTAAAAATTACAAATAATGGTTAGTAAAACAAATGACTGATTGGGGCATTACACTATTAATCTATACCAGTGGTTATATTTTCACGGCAACCGTTTTTACATTTACTACAAAAATTCAAATACTTGAGTTTCAGTTATGCATTGAAGGATTGACACCCATCTAGTCTGGAGGACTGGAGGAAAATAGCCAATTAATTCAAATGTGACTAAGATTTTAATGGTTATACCCTCCACTGGGAATTAGGAGTTCCAGCACAATCACATCTACCTCTAATTTTAACTGAGTGTGCTTGATTTGAATTAGGAAGAAAAAAATCCAGCTTTAAAATTGTCAATTGCAGTGTCCAGTGTAAATGGGAAATGTCCTAGGATTGTTCATTTACTGAGCATGGGATATTGCCATTGCCTCTTCATAAGTTGACTAGACCCTGCAACTCAGTATGGTTTGTTCTCACATAATGGGAGAAAATTTAAACATCAGAGTGTTATATATTCCATTCTTGTGTTTATAACAGAGTAAAATTAAAACCCCAAGCATGATTCTTTCAATATATTTAATTTGAAAGTTTTTATAGGTAATTCATTAAGATGGGAATTCCATTGATTTAATAGTAATTAGTTCCTATCTTTCTACGAAGTTTAGTTTACTAATCTTTAATTAGCACCTACTGCATGCATGACCAGGAACTGTTCCTATGGTGGACACAAAGACTAGTAAGTCTTGGTGTTGCATCCAAGAAATCATGGTGCATCAAAGAGTGCTACAGTCCAGTCCTTTGCTGTTGTACACAGTGCTTCACAAACTAGACAGAGGTCTTGTAAATACTTCTACTCTTCTATTTGGTAAACTCTGAAGTTGTAAGTGACTTTTGGTATTTAAAATACTTGTTTTGATTTCCTCTTTTTATATGTTCCTTGGTCCAGGACTGGCCTAGGACAAGTAGAAAAGAAAATGGCAGGTAGAATTGGTTCCTTGGTTTGACATGGAGATTTGACATGGAGATTAATGAAAGCATGTACTCTAGGAACCACTAAAATGTTTTCCAGAGAGGAAGCCAAGATGGCAGCAGAGTAAGGAGCTCCAAGAGTCAGCTCATCCTACAGCACAGTTAGTAATCACTTGGAGCTAACTAAAGAACCTGTTTGGGGGACCCAGGAGACCAGATGAGCATCCTGCAACAACCTTGAAAGTATGGAAGGAAGAGACTGCCCATCTGAAGAGAAGATTCGTTAGTAGAGCCCTCCACACTGCGGAGGCTGGTACCCGCAGTGCAAGCCGCCTCAGGAGCTATTCCGTGGCTGAGTTAGAAGTTCCATTTCCCATAATATGGGGGAGGAAGAGACGGTTGTCCACATACTTCAGCTACTGACTTGTGGCCTTGGCTGGCTAAAGTATAATCCTAGGAACAGCTAAGGTTTGAACCTGTCCAAGTTGGAAAGAGGCTGGTAGCTGCCATTTTGACTCTGCCCTTGGCATGAGGGGAAGCCAGGCTGACTGAAAATCAGTGAAGTTAGCATCTGGCTTCTTTCCACCAAGATTAGACTACAGCTCTAGCTTAGGCTCCAGCCCCACTTCCAGCAGGGAAGAAGCTGGCAGGACCTGCACCAGGCTCTCCAGGCAACTTCAGGTTCTTTTGACCAGCACAGACTGAATAGTCAACATCTGGGGCTGCATCCCAACACCCCAATAGGATAAGAGAAGAGCTGGGATTCCTTGACCTCTTCAGGCAACTGTGGGAGGTTTCAGCCCACATGAACTGGTTTGCTGAGCACCTGCGAATCCATCTCCACCTCTATCCGCCCATAGGATAGGAGAGGGCTAGTGTTCACGCAACCTCTCAGGGAAACTGCAGGCACTTTTGGCCTGTACAAACCCAGCCATTGGGCACCTATGGCTCTACCCACACCCCCAATAGGACAGGAGAGGGACTGTGTTTGCCCAGCTTCTCTAGGTAACTGCAGGTGCTTTGGGCTCACACAGTCTGGATTGGTGGTACTTGTGGAGCCACCCTCACTCCCCCAATAGGAAGGGAGGGGGCTGGTGTTTCCACAGCCTTTCCAAGCAATGGCAGGCACTTTCAGCCTGCCCATACTGGACTGTGGGATGCCTGTGGATCCAACCCCATCACCTAGTAAGATAGAAGGAGACTTGTGTTTCCTCAGCCTCTCCAGGCAGTGGCAGGCACTTTCAGCCTGCACAGACTGGGATGTTGGATGTCTATGGATCCACCCCTACCCCCAATAAGATAGGATGGGACTGGTGTTTCCTCAGCCTCTCCAGGCAATGGAGATACTGAACTATTGGGTGCCTGTGTCCACCCCCACCATGCAATAGGATAGTAGGGTGCTGGTTGTTTCTCAGCCTCTCCCATCAACAGAAGGTACTTTTGGCCTACAGGGACTGAACTGTTGGCATCAGTGGCTCAGTTCCCACCCTGTAAAGGGCAGAAGGGACAGTACTCACTCAGCCTCTCAGGGCAACTGCAGGCATATTCAGCCAACACAGATTAGGTTGTGTAAATACATCAAGTGGTCATTTTGGACCCACATGGCATAGATTTCTGCCCACAACTGCAGATACATCCCTGCCCCAGGTAGGGGAGGAAGGGGTGTTAAGCTTCATCAGTCTCTCTGGGTAACTACAGACAGTGTTGTCCTGAACAACTTGGATTAATACACATGGATGCAGCTCTGTCCCTACCCCTGGCAGAAGAGAAAGTTGAGAGATGCTTCATCAATTCCTGGAGCAAGGTGGGCAGCTTCAGTCTCCAAGGCTTATAGCACCAACTACATCCTTGGCTCCTAGTAACAATTAGCAAGGGACAAAAGACAAGAAATCCCTAAACTAAAGGGACAAACTGCACCCAGAGTAAATACATCAAGTAAGCCAGAAGTGAAGACAACAACAAAAAAGTTACAATCCATACCAAAAAATAGGAAGATATGGCCCAGTTAAAGGAACAAGATAAGCCTGCAGATGACATAAAGGAGTTGAGAGACAACTAATCATAAGTCTTCTTAATAAATTCAATGCAATGGCTAAAGAGATTAAGCATATTAAGAAGACACTGGGTGAACTCAAAGAAGAATTTGAAAGCACACATAGAAAAATAGCAGATCTTACAGGAATAAAAGTCACAATAAATGAAATAAAAACTACATTGGAGGCATATAAGAGCAGATTTCAGGAGGCAAAAGAAAGGATCAGTGAGCTTGAAGACATGGCCTCTGAAAGTGAACATACAAAGAACAAATGAAGAAAAGAATGGGAAAAAATTGAACAGTGTCTCAGGAACTAAATGACAGCAAAAGACGTGCAAACATACATGCAATGGGTGTCTCGGAAGGAGAAGAGAAGGGAAACGGGGCAGAAGGAGTATTTGAAGAAATATTTGAAGAAATAATGGTAGGAAATTTCCTAACCCTATTAAAGGACATAAATATCCATGTCCAAGAAGCACATTGTACTCCCATCTGAATAAATCAGAATAAACCAACTCCAAGACACATACTAATCAGAATGTCAAATGTCAAAGACAAAGAGAGAATTCTGAGAACAACAAGATAAAAGCAGTGCATAACATGTAAGGGATACCCAATAAGATTAAGTGCTGATTTCTCATCAGAAACCATGGAGGCAAGAAGGTAATGGTATGATATATTTAAGACACTGCAAGAGAAAAACTGCCAGCCAAGAATTTTATATCCAGCAAGATTAGCTTTCAAAAATGAGGGTGAGTTTAGAATATTTACAGATTAACAGAAACATAAAGTTTATAACAAAAAGACCAGCTTTGCAGGAAATACTAAAGGAGAGAGAAGCTTGGAAGAGAGTCTAGAAATGATGACAGGAGAAAAGAAAAGACAGGAGAGAGAGGTTTGGAAAACAGTCTAGAAATGATGATTGTATCAGCAACAGTAACTAGAAGTGTTAAAACTGTGGTGAAAATAAAGTGATGGATAAAACCCAAAGGTCAAAATGAGCAAAATAAGACCTGCCTTTACAGTAATAACATTGAGTGTTAATGGATTAAATGCCTCAATCAAAAGACACAGACTGGTGGAATGGACAAGGAATTATGCACCATCTATATGCTGTCTGCAAGAAACTCACCTTAGACCCAAGAATACCAATAGATTGAAAGTGAAAAGTTCCAGTAATAAAAAAAAAAGCAGGGTAGCTATACTTATATTGGATGAAATAGACTTTAAAAGCAAAACTGTTTTTAGAGACAAGGAAGGACTTACATATTAATAAAAGGGATGACTCACCAGGAAAAAATGACAATAGTAAATGTATATGCACCTAACCAGGACGTCCCAAGATACATGAGGCAAACATTGGCAAAACTGAAGGGAGAAATAGACATCTCTACAATAATAGTTTGAGACTTCAATACACTACTCTCAGCATTGGGTAGAACATTTGGGCAGAGGATCAAAAAAGAAACAGAGAGCTTGAATAACGAGATAAATGGACTAAGTCTAATAAATATATACAGAACATTGCATCCCAAAACAGCAGGATATACATTCTTTTCAAGTGCTCACGGATCTTTCTCCAGGATAGAACATATGTTGGGTCACAAAGCAGATCTCAATAAATTCAACAAAGTCAAAATTATACAAATCACTTTTTCTGATCATAATGGAATAAAGTTGGAAATCAACAAGCAGCAGAAAAAGGGAAAATTCACATATACATGGAGATTAAACAACACACTCTTAAATAATCAGTGGGTCAAAGAAGAAATTTCAAGAGAAATCGACGAATATCTTGAGATAAATGACAATGAGAACACAACTTATCAGAACCTATGGGATGCAGCAAAGGTGGTGCTGAAAGGGAAATTCATACCCATCAATGCTTATATTAAAAAAGAAGGAAGAGCTAAAATAAATGACCTAATGACACACATGGAGGAACTAGTAAAAGAACAGCAAATAATCACGAAGCAAGTAGAAGGAATGAAATAGAGAACAACAACAACAAAAAAAAAAACCAATAGAATTAACAAAACCAAAAGTTCATTCTTCAAGGAGATTAACAAAATTGACAAACCCTTCACTAGACTGACTAATACCAAAGCCAGATAAAAATATTATGAAAAAAGAAAATTACATACCCATTTCTCTGATGAATATGGAGGCAAAAATCCTCAATAAAATACTTGCTAATCAATTCCAACAACACATTAAAAGAATTATTCATCATGATCGAGTGGGTTTTATACCAGGCATGCAAGAGTGGTTCAACACAAGAAAATCAATCAGCATAATACACCACGTTAATAAATCAAAGAAGAAAAATCACATGATCTTTGTATCGATTGATGCAGAAAAGGCATTTGACAAAATACAGCATCTTTTCTTAATAAAAATATTATAAAAGATAGGAACTGAAGGAAACTTTCTCAACATGATAAAGACAATATAAGAAAAAAAACAGTTAACTTTGTACTCAATGGTGAAAGACTGAAAGCTTTCCTCTTGAGATCAGGAACAAGACAAGGATGCCCACTGTCACCACTGTTCTTCAAAATAGTGCTAGTTATAGCACCATAGCACTATAACAATCAGGCAAGAAAAAGAAATGAAAGGCATCCAAATCAGAAAGGAAGAAGTAAAACTTTCACGATTTGCAGATGATATGATCCTATATCTAGAAAGTCCTGAAAAATCTACAACAAAGCTGCTAGAGCTAATAGATGATTTCACTAGAGTGTCAGGAGACAAGATCAACATGCAAAAATAGTGGTATTTCTATACAACTGTAATGTGCAATCTGAGGAGGAAGTCAGGAAAAAAATTCCATTTACAATAGCAACTAAAAGAATCAAATATTTAGGAATAAACTTAACCAAGGATGTAAAGCACATATATTCAGAAAATTACATAGCATTGCTAAAAGAAATCAAAAAGACCTAAATAATTGGAAGAACATTCCATGCTCATGGAATGGAAGACTAAATATCATTAAGATATCAATTCTATCCAAATTTATATATAGATTCGGTGCAATCCCTATAAAAATTCCACCACATTTTTTAAACAAATGGAAAACAATTAGCAAATTTATCTGGAAGAATAAGAAGCCTCGAATAGCCAGAAAAATCTTAAAAAGGAAAAATGAAGCTGGAAGACTCTCACTTCCAGACTTTAAATATTACCTAGCTACAGTGATAAAAACAGCATGGTGTTGGCATAAAGATAGACACATAGACCAATGGAACTGAACTGATGGTTCAGAAACAGACCCTCACATCTATGGCCAAGGGATTTTTGAAAAGCCTGTCAAACCCACCCACTGGGACAGAACAGTCTATTCAACAAATGGTGCTGGGAGAACTGGATAACCATAGCCAAAAGAAAGAAAGAAGACCCCTATCTCACACCTTATACAAAACTTAACTCAAAATGGATCAAAGACCTAAACATAAAAGCAAGAACCATAAAGCTCCTAGAAGAAAATGTAGGGAAACATCTTCAAGACCTGGTGGTAGGTGGTGGATTCTTAAACCTTATACCAAAAACACAAGCAATGAAAGAAAACATTGATAAATGGGACTTCCTCAAACTTAAACACTTCTGTGGTCCAAAGGACTTCATCAAGAAGGTGAAAAGGCAGCCCACTCAGTGGGAGAAAACATTTCGAAACCACATATCCAATAAGGGTTTGATTTCCCTTTTATATAAAGAGATCATACAACTCAACAATAAAAGAGCAGGCAATCCAATTTTAAAATGGGCAAAAGATTTAAATAGACATTTATCCAAAGAGGAAATACAAATGGCCAAAAAGCACATGAAAAAATGTTCCATATCACTAGCTATTAGGGAAATGCAAATCCAAACAACAATGAGATATCATCTAACACCATATAGAATGGCCATTATTGAAAAACAGACAACAATAAGTGCTGGAGAGGATGTGGAGAAATAAGAACAGTCCTTCACTGCTGGTGGGATTGTAAAATGGTGCAGCCTTTGTGGAGGACAGTTTGGCAATTTCTCAGGAAGCGAAATGTAGAACTGCCATATGATCCAGCAATTCCTCTACTAAGAATATATCCAGAAGAACTAAAAACTATGACACAAACAGCCATCTGTACATTGATGTTCATAGTAGCATTATTCACAATTGTCAAGGAAAGGAAACAACCCAAGTGTCCATCAACCAATGAATGGATAAGCAAAATGTGGTATATACATATGATGGAATACTATACTGCAGTAAGAAGAAATAAAATTGGGACACATATGATAACATGGATGAGCCTTGAAGACATTATGCTAAGCTAAGTAAGCCAGACACAAGGGGACAAATACTGCATGGTCTCATTAATATGAACTAAAAATGAAGAATAAATACATAGAGTAAAAATCTAGAGTATAGGTTATTAAGAGATAGGAAGAGAATTGAGAAGAACTACTGATGCTTAATGAATGTATAAGTTTTAATTAACTTGACTGTAAAAGTGTGGAAATGGATAGAGTTGATGGTAACACATTATAGTATGTAGTAACTGCTTTATAAATGGGATTGTGGCTGAAAAGAGTAGTCTGAGAAAGTAAATGTCAGTTGAAAGAAATCTAAGGAATAATCTCGAGACTGAATAACACAGTGAACCCAGAGGTGTATGAGAGATGTGGTTGATGGTACAGATGTAAGATCGTGCTTTGTGAGCTAGAGCAGATGAACATCACTGTTGCAAGGTGGTGAGAATGTGGAGAAGCACAGGAAAAATACAACTGGAATGACCTATGGACTTTGGTTAACAACAATACTATAGTATTCTTGCCAAAGATGTACTGTGTTGATAATGGAGATATGGAAAAAGTGTGCCAAATGTATGCTATGGACCATGGTTAGTGTTAAAAATCTGATATTATCTCATAATCTGTAACAAATATTCCACCACTGGAATATTGGTATGTTGGTGAAGGGGTGTTGTATGGGAATTCTACACATGTGCATGAATGTTTTGTAAGTTCACCACCTCTGTATTAAATATATATTTTTAGGGAAGCAGATGTGGCTGAAGCGATTGGGCTCCCATCTACCATATGGGAGGTCCCAGGTTCAATTCTCAGGACCTCCTAGTGAAGGACAGCTGGCCCACGTGGAGAGCTGGCACAACAAAAACAGACAAAGAAGAGAGACAATGAGGGACACAACAAACCAGGGAGCTGTGTTGGTTCAAACAACTGAGTGCCTCTCTCCCACATCAGAGGTCCCAGGATCAGTTCCCGGTGTCTCCTAAAGAGAAGATGAGAAGAGAAGAGAAGAAGACACAGAGGGCACACAGTAAATGGACACAGAGAGCAGACAGTGAGTGCAAAAACAAGGGGTAGGGGGAATAAATAATAAAATATTTACAAAATAGAATGGGTTGGGGCGAAAATACACCAAATATAAGATATGGACTATAGTTAGTTGTAATATTTGATGATGTTAAATACTTGTAACCAAATGTTTCACAACAATGCAAGGTGTTGGTGATGGGTTGATGTGTGGGAACTCTATATTATGTTATGCATATTTATTTTGTAAGTTCACAACCTTTACTATGCATTTATTGTTTATGCATGATTATGTATGAGTGATATACTTCAATAAAAAAATGTATTTTTTAAAAAATGTTTTCCAGCTTAAAGGATTGCGGCACATGGCAACAGTGCAGATGTGTTAATGGGGAATCTTACACAGGATTTGACTAGCGCTCACTTTACAGAGGCTTGATCTGATGGTGTTTTAAGAACAAAACCAGAGATTAACTCAGCACTTTTTGCTGCTTGTTGACATCTAGAATAAAGGTCTAAAAAGGCACCCAAATGAATACTACTCTGAAAAAAGTAAATAAATAAGGAGAGATACCAGAATATAAGATGATTTTTAAAATGAATTAATCCAAACATAGAATGTTCTTAATGTCAGGATATTCACATAGGGGCTCCAAGTCTATTTTTTATTATTGACCAGATCTTAGTAAAATGCTAGTGTCATTCAGCAGAATTAGAATTGGTTGTCTGCAGCAATCATACATTCAATAAGTGCTTCTTAGCTGATGTGGCTTTTATCTGCACAGAAAAAATACTTGTCAGAACCAGTAAATAATAGCACCTGGCCCATCTCGTCTGTGCATGTCTAAAATGTAGGATCACTATCCACACATAAGTGCAAGTAAATTAATTTCCACATTTAATTAATAAAATGTTTGCCTTACATTTCATCTTAATTTCCAAGTCTCTGGAAATTTAGAATTTCAAACCCTGGGAGAGAAATAATTGAGACTGTGATTCAGGAAACATTCTCATCCGGAGTTTAAGAAGGGTTATTAAAATATGCTTTGGCATTTGCAACTGAAGATAGACAAAAAGAGAATGTCTCCCAGTAGGTAAGGAAGTGACAGCAGTGGTGTGAAGAACTGGAACTCGAGTTTGGCTGTTCTCCTCCCTGATCATGGGAGACATTATTTTCCACAGTGGAAATAGACTCTAGGAAGGGTCAGCGGGTAACTTAGAAATACTCAGTAAGTGCTGGTACATGCTTTTGACAATGTAATGGTTTGATGTGAGAATTGAGGGAATGACAATTTAATTTCTCGAGATGTAAACAAAATTTTCAGTTTCAGAATTTGAATAGTGACAGGAGCTGTGCTCTAAATTCTAAATTTCCTTTTTTTTTCTTTTTTTTTCATTCTCATTATTAGAGAGGCTTTAATTGTAGCCATGTGTTTCATATTCAATCTGACAAGTCCTGTAGCGATTAAAAATTGGAATGCCGTGACAGCAGAGTGAACGTGAGGATCAGCTGCCGGTTTAACTCGCCGTGATGGGGAG
This sequence comes from Chaetophractus vellerosus, assembly GCA_004027955.1. Lineage (NCBI taxonomy): Eukaryota > Metazoa > Chordata > Mammalia > Cingulata > Chlamyphoridae > Chaetophractus > Chaetophractus vellerosus. The sequence continues at coordinate 36,854 of PVKH010000265.1, forward strand.
AGCCTGGCAGAGAACGAGGATCTGGACAGAAGGGAGCCTTCAGCATCGATGCACGAGGCAGGGCGGACTGACAAGTCCCACCAAGACAGCACATGGGGATGGCAGACGCACTGACCAGTTCCACTTCTTGCCAGTCTTTCCCTTGTGCTATTTCCCTATAACTACAAAATAGAACTGTTGGTTTTGTTTTTTTTTTTCAGCCTTGCAACGTAAAGGTTAGGATTCGTTCTGGAAATCAAATGGGAGGCCTTAACTACAGTGTACCCTTAAAAATGTATACATATTCTTGGAAAAAGCTATGATATTTTTAAGCTATTATTGTCTGTGAGCAAAATTTAACGGTGAGAGGTTCCTAGAGTTCTACTTCCTGTTCATATCTGTTCAACATCAAACAAGTCATTTAGATCATTATCTGTCTTCTCCACTTCTACCGTAAATTGAAATTTATTTTTGCTTTCATCTAATATATGTCTTTGCTAATGACATGATGGTATTTTGCTGTTACTCGATTTTCATGGCCTTTAGAAAGCATCTTACTGTAAACTTCAAGTGAAAATTGGTGATTTTTAAAATTAATGCTCTCTGAGGGGAAAGAATTGTTCCATAGTGGTTTGATTATATACTAAAATATTTTGTTACTATATTAATAATATATTATAATGTATTATTATATAATTATTATATATTTATATTATATATTTAATATAATTATATTTATAGTATAGGCTTACATTTTATAAATTATTTTATATATTATATATAGTAAATTTATATTATAGAAAATTAAATAGAATTATTAATGCATAACATTTAAATATATTTACTATATTCATAAAATATATTACATATATTCAAATATATATTCATAAATATTTGTTTCCAGTTAGCATTTAATTTTTTTCAATAGACTTAGTACTTCCTGAGAGTGGTTAAGCACATGAATTACAAAGTAAAAAAGAAAACAAGAAAAAAAGTTCATGAAGGGAAAAAAATAAATATATGGAGAAAAAGAAGTAAATATAATTTACAATATTAAGTTCCATAAAATTTATAAAACATAAATTTTACTGACATTATTGTTTCTTGCTGAATGCCCTGTGAGGAACTCTGTGACATTTATAACTTATTACTTTTTAATACTTTAGGCTTGGTATAAAATATTTTCAAGTTGCATCTAATTAAAACAGCATTACAAGTAAATATTGCTTAGACTAAATTGACAATTTGACAACTATAATTTTTAATATTTTCCTTTTATCAATTTTCAGACTAGTAATCTGGTGCCTTCAATGGTAACTTACTGTGTGTGCGTGTATATGTGTATGTGTATGTTTTAGGTATCATTATCAGCTTACAGATACATTTTTAAGTGTACAGTTCAATGATTTTTAGTATATTTGTGCAACCATCACCATAATCTAATTTTAGAACATTTTCATCTTCCCCAAAAGAAAACCTTTTACCCTTAGCAATCAGTCTCCGTTCTCCCTAGCCCCACCTTCAGCCTAGGCAAGGAGCTGTCTACTTTCTGTCTCTATGGATTTGCTTATTCGGAACATTTCATATAAATGGGTTCATACAATATGTGGTCTTTTGAGACTCACTTCTTTCAGGTAACATAATGTTTTTGAGATTTATCCACATTGTAGCATTCCTTTTTATTGTCAAATAATATTCCATTGCATGCACATACCAATTTTATTTATCCATTCATTAGTTTATGGTTATTTAGATTGTTTCTACTTTTTGGTTATCATGAATAATATTGCTGTGAACATTCATGGACAAGTTTTTGCATAAACATATAGCTTCATTTCTCTTGGGTACATAACTAGTTGTGAAATGGCCAAGTCATGTGGTAACACTATGATTAATATTTTGGAAAAGATCCAAATTGTTTTAGAAAGTGGCTGCTCATTTTATATTCCCATCAGAAATGTATGAGGATTCCAATTTTTCCACTCCTCAACAACACTCATTTTCACTATTTTAAAATAGAAAGATGGTGTCAGCTTAGTTGGTGCTGGAGTTGGTAGGTGTACATCCAAAAGTCTTGAATCTTTGGGCTGTCCACGTGCCGGCCAGGCCCTGAGCCTCAACGGAGTTGCAACACCTACACGCCAGTTCATTGGACTCACCCAGGATAACTAACAAGGAGGTGAGGATGGACAACCACCATAATGAGGAACCGAGAGAGTACAATTACAAGCAAGAAAGTCCCATCCATCGGCCGTATGGGACTGAAGCTCCCTCTCAATTAGAGGTGGAGTGGACATCACCATCCCAGAATCCTCAGGATTGGGGAATGAACTATGGACTAGAGTGGACTTACTGCTATTCTACTAGAGACTTATTATGATTCTAGCAACGAAAGAACTTATATCATTGATGTGGAGGTAGTGGCCACTGGAGGTTCTGAGGTCAGGGAGAGGGAAAACAGGTGTAATATAGGGGAATTTTCAGGACTTGGGAATTGTCCTGAATGATATTGCAATGACAGATACAGGCCATTATAGATCTTGCCATAACCTAAAGAATTGTGTGGGAGAGAGTATAAACTACAATGTAAACTATAATCCATGCTTAGTGGCAATGCTCCCAAATGTGTTCATCAGCTGCCAGGAATGTACCACACTAATGAAGGATGTTGTTAATGTGGGTAAATGTGGGCAGTGTGGGGAGCAGGACATGTGAAATCCCCTATATTTTTTATGTAACATTTATGTAATCTAAATATATATATATTTTAAAATAGAGCCATCATAGTGGGTGTGAGGTGATATCTCATTCTGGTTTTTGATTTGCATTTCCTAAATGACTAACAATGTTGGACATATTTATGTGCTTATTAGCCATTCATATTCTAAGGCTTTTATAGTTTTAGCCCTTATTTTTAGGTCTGTCATCCGCTTTGAGTTCATTTTCATGTATTATGTGAGATATGGATGCATATTTATTCTTTTGCAACACCATTTGTTGAAAAGACATTTTTTTCCCATTGAATTGTCTTGGTTCCTCCATTGAAAATCAATTGACCATAACTGTTAGGGTTTATTTCTGAACTTAAAATTCTATTCCATTCCATTGATTCATACATCTATCCTTATGCAAGTACCACAGTCTTTATTACTGCACTTTTGCATTTAAGTTTTTTAATCAGAAGTATGAGTCCATCAACTTTGTTCTTTTCCAAAGTTGTTTTGACTGTTCTATGTCCTTTACATTTCCATAGGAATTTTGGGATCAGCTCATCTATTTTGGTAGAAAAGTGAGCTTGGATTTTTTTTTTAGCTCAGATTTTGATAGGGATTGCATTGAAGAGTTTATGAGCATTTCTATATTTGATGTGTTTCTATCAATTTTATTCATAATTCTTTTTGATGCCAAAATTGTCCCATTTTATGCCAGTGAGGGCCCTTTCAAATTGGTTTCTATATCCTTTCAACACATGTTTGCTTAATAATATTTGAAACCTTCCTTGTTTTCTGGTATAAAAAAAAGTTGAGTCCTGATTTGGACATTTCTCCAAGGAACACTGGTTCCTTTCACTGGGAAAGATATTTAGAGACTATAATATGGGTCTAAGGGTGCTCATTGCTAAGAGTTTTCATGACTTCTTTCAAGATCTTTCAAAGATAGAAAATATATGTATTTAAATAAATTATGAATTAATATTAATATTTTAAATTTAAGATTATGAAGACTTAGCTTCTCTGATTTTATAACTTTCTCTTTCTTCTCAAACCTCAAAATTTTATGGTTTCCAATGACTATTATTTCCTTTATTCTTCAATACAACTACAAAAAGTTCAAAATAAAAATATTAATATTGCATTTAAAGTTAAGATTTTGAATAAAGGTTAAGATTTCTTCACAGTTTTTAAAAATCTTGTGAACATATTACACCAAGGATATGCTGTCAAAATACTGTCTTTAAAAGTCAAATGAAGTAATCTCTGTTCTCTCTGTTATTCCTCTAAATTGATATAAAGTTAGTTTCACTTGTTTCATTAGTTTTCCAATTTTTTAATTTAAATTTATGTTTCAATCATGTTTTAAAAATTTACATAGTTGCATAATAAGATACCTTCACTGAGGTTTTGCTTCCATCCCTGTCCCCTCCATTCTATACCTTATACTTTTGTGCCCCTAAAGTAACCATTTTTATTAAATTTTGGGTTATATTTCCCTTAGTTATTTATGAAAATATAAGGAATATACTATCCATATTTCTACCATTTTCTTACAAAAAAGTTAGCATACTTGCCTTTTTCGCTTAACAATAAAGCCTGGATAAAACTCCATTTCACTAGATAGATATCGCCTTCATTCAGTATGCGGTGTTAAGATTCTTAATGACTGACATTTGGGTTGATTCCGTTCTTTGGTATAATAAATATCATCACTCTAAATAGCCTAGTGCACTCATCATTTTGTATTTTTGCTGGTATATCTTGGAATATATTCTTAGGGATGAGATTGCTGAATAAAGCAGGCACAGACTCAGGATCTGCTTTCTTCCCATTTCTGTGCAATCTTCCGCCTGTTTCTATGAGCCTTGTCTTCCAAAGGCCCGCAGCTGCAACAGATGCAGCTACTGGAGCAGCTTTGTCTTGTTTCAGATTGCTAGAAGTAATTGGGAATTTACATTCTTCCAGGGCGGCTTTTAGAAAAAGATAAGACTAGTGTCAGGGTGTGAAAGCCCAGCTCTTTCACTTCTGATACCCCTGTGAAGTTCCATTCTGAGTACTCTGTCTGAAATTGAATCCTTGTAAGGCTTCTTCCTTCCCTTACCCTCACTCTCTTACCAGTATCTCCTAGGAGCCCTGCCTTAATTAATCGTTTGTACATGAGTCCTCATAGCAGTGACTGCTTTTGGAGAACTAGACCCACGGTTATGACTATTTGTAATTTTGCTAAATATCCCAAATTCCCCTCCATAGGGGTTGTATCATTTTGCATGCCCACCAACATTTTATGAGAGTATTCTTTCTCCAGGGCACAGTTAATATAATATATCGATAACGTAATTTGAAACTTTCAAAATAGATAAACAATTTCACCTAATTAGGAATCTTCAATTTAACAGTTCTGAGGCTTATTTATATCTTCTTTAGACATTAGCTTATGTTGTTAAAATATAATGGTGAAAAAAATAATAATAGTGAAGCCCAATTCTACAAGACATTATCAATAACCAGACAATGCCATTCTTCCAGCTGACCTCTCTCAACATACTAAAAGAACAACATTAGCCCCAAAAGAAAAACAGGCTTCCAATTCAATAATCCACAAGCATTTATTAAGTATCTATAAAGTATCTAAACTTAAAGAAGAGTAGGGGCCGGCTGGATAGCCCAGTGGATAGGGCGCCGGCATGCCACATGGGAGGCCCCGGGTTCGGTTCCCGGGGACCTC
>PVKH010000266.1:0-42243 GCA_004027955.1 Chaetophractus vellerosus
TTGATGGTGTCCCACAGGTTCCTCGGGCTTTGCTCACTTTTCTTCATACTTTCTTTTTTCTGTTCTCCAGGCTGAAGGATTTCAATTTTCATATCTTCTGCTTTGCTAATTCTTTATCCTGCTATCTCCAGTCTGCTGTTGAAATACTTTAGGGAATTTTTTATTTCTTTGGTCTTCAGCTCTGTTTGGTTCCTTTTCATAATCTCCTTCTCTGTGTTGATATTCTCTTTTTGTTCATCTCTTGTTTTCTTGATTTCCTTTAGTTCTTTGTTCATGTTTTCTTTTTGCTTTTGGAGCATCTTTAGAAGTTTTTGTCTGATATGTCCCAGGTGTAAGCCTCCTCATTGATGATATTTAATGCTTTAATCTTCCCCTTTGCCAGGACATTGCTTCCTGCTTCTTTCTTTTTTTCATTGTTATACAGATATTTATTACCAGATGTTCTAGAGGAGAGGGAGGGAAAAATAGGTGAAATATAGGGCATTTTTAAGGCATTGGAATTAACTGCAAACCACAATGTAAACAATAGGGCTTGGTTAGTAGCTATGCTTCAATATTTATTGATTGATTGTAAAAATTGTGTCACACAATTGTAAGATGTTATTATTTGGTGAAGATGTGGAAGGTGGTGGTGGTGGGGTATATGGGAATCCCTTATACTTTTGATGTAACTTTTCTGTAATCTAAATCCTCTGTAAAAATATAGTTTATTATATAAACAACTGTAAGATAATAAATGTTTTTGATTTTAAGTCCAAAAACTGAAATAAAATAAGCCCTGAATCTACATAGTGAAAGGGCTTATTGTGTACAGAGGAAACGTATCTTATGAAAATCAGCCTGATACATACACTACTGGCACTATTATGTTTTTTTAAAGTTATATAAAGAATTTGATAATTTTTTTCTTCAATATTAATGTATTTCCTGGAATTTATATATATATATATATATATATATATATTTTTTTTTTAAGGATACATTGATTACATAAATGTTACACAGAAATTTTAGGATTACCCATATGCCACCCTCCCACACCTCCCACAACCTCCCACAACTTCCCACATATATATCCTTCGTCAGTGTGGCACAACGCCTGTGATAGATATACACATTTTGGGGCTTTGCCATCAAGCATGGATCACAATTCAGAATGTAGACAACCCTCTCTCCCATACAGTTCTGCATGAAACATGATGATATAAAATGGCCTATATCCTCCATTATAACATCACCCATGACAATTCCCAAGTCCAAAAAAAGTCCCCGTATTACAATTGCCCTTCCCTCTCCCTGCCCCCAAAGCATCCAGTGGCCCCTGGCTCCACATAATTTTGTAATTTCTATCATTGCATGTATCACAAGTCTATAACCTCCTAGGCTTCCAATATGGATATCACCCCAAACAGAGGGCCTTCTGAGGGCTTTGCAGATATCTGGGTCCTATATCAGGGCAGATAGCCCCAGAGTTTGGTGCCTTACCAGTGGGCCCTAATTTGGAACCCTTGACCCTGAGAGTGACAGAGACTGGCCGAAATATGTCTTCATTGCTCATGGTCCATTGGTTTCTTCTATTCAAACCTATATTTGATGCCAGAGTTTTAGGTGTACTTCCAGAGACCAGAGCCTATGCACTGTCCATGTGCCAACTGGGTCCAGAGGCTCTGTGGACCTGCAACTCCTACTCTACAACTCAATGGACTCACCCAGGACACCTAGTGGGGAGATGATGATCAACGATGGCTATCCTGGGGAAAGGAGAGAGCCTGCAGCTGCAGGCAGGACAACTCTTCCATCGTATCCACAGGATATAAGCCCCCCCTCACTTGGTGGTGGAGGGGACATCACCATCCCAGACTCCTCGGGATTGGGGGAAGAACTTTGGACTAGAATGGACTTGTTGGTGTCCTGTTATAGACTTCCTGTTTCTTTTTATGTTTTATAATCTCTCCTTGAGACCTAGCCATTTTGGTATTTTAATATGTTATCACTGGAATTTAGACTCTGAGGTATCTGTTGCCTAACTTTGTATCTACTAGTGTTTCCAGAGCTTTCCTTGAATACCAGGAGCTAACCAAAAACCAAAAGAAGAGAAGAAAAAACACCTTTCCCAGTCCTAGCAGATTAGGACAAAGCTTAGGAGACTCCTTGATCCTTTCTACACTTGTACCTTGTTATGGGCATGAGCTTGTTGCCCTGGGAATTACCACATTTAGAGGATAATGAATGTCTCCTCTTCCCCAGGAAAGCATTTCTTCAAGGTCCTGGGCAATACACTGTATGTCCTACAGACAATAATTCCTTGCCCTACCTAGCACAACTTGACTGCTGTCCTGCAGCATTCTGTAGTGGTGCTCTGTGAGCTGCCTTCTACACATGGATCAGTTTCTGTAACAGTGAGTTTCTCAGGCCACAACAGATAGATTGGACCAGACATATATGCTCCCAGCATGTGCACAATGGTTACTATGCTCTCTCAGGAACCAGGACCGGGAATCTGCACTGGGAGTGTGGGCTGGCTCTGCATTGAGCTAGTGGGGTAGGGACCAGCCAGGGCACCACAAGATCCTACCATTTTTTTAAGTGGCCTTTCTTCTGATTAGTTGCTCACCCTCTCTATAGCCCTATGAGAAGCTCCTGCTGGTTGTTCAAAGCTTCTGTGGGGTTATAGAACCCTGAAGCTTCTCACTCTGCTTCAGGGCTGTTAAGGTTATTTTAAATAGAGGTTAATAGAGGTTATTATTTCTGTAGTTTTAATAAAGGGTTATCATTGCATACTACAAAAGCAACACAAATAGCAGATATTCAAAGCATAAAGTGTGGATAATTGCATTTCTCAAAAGATCTGTTTTAAGATAAGTAAGAATACAGGAGTATATGCTTAAATCAAGAGAAATGTATCCCTCAAAATGTTAATCTTTTAAATGCTTAAAAGTTTCCGTCACTTTCAAAAGAAAAACTGTTTATAGGGCCCTTTGTAAATCACCACACTGATAACCCTTTTGATTTAAACTTTATAATGTTGCTGTAACTGTAGGTATGGGATTAACATGGCCTTGCAGCCTTGCAAGTTTCAAAATCTAATCAATCAATAAAAAAAAAACCCAAGGACTTATTGAGGAAAAGTCTACTGTGATAGAATTTGAACCTTAAACTTACCAGTCAAACCTATTCTTCCATTCCTGATCTGTATAAAGCTACCCATTTTCCTTTTAATTGGTGTCAGAAAAAGCTACTTGCTAACTCCAGCAAGCAGTTACAATTAATTTTGAGGCAGTGTAAATGTTTGTTCAATTCATATATTTTTTATGTGCAATAACAGGCTAGGAGAAGAAGGTAGAATATGGCTTTAAATTATTATAAGGGTAGGATAGTGATTTCAGAGTGCAATTCCTATTTATTCATAGTTCCAGATTTCTTGTACGCTCACTGTGTAAAAAGTACTATGCTATGTAATGGATGTAAAACAGAAAATAAGATACAGTGCTGGTCTTTAAGGGTTGTGTTGGAGAGGATTCAGGGAAAGAGAAGCAATTGATTGTAGGAAAAAATGTGTGTATCAATGCAAATTATGTATTGTCTACATATAGGGCATCCTCGCAGTTACTTGATGCCATCCCCGTTCATTTAAAAATATATGTTTTGCAAGTCTCTAAATTTTAGATATGGATCAACTGATTAACATACAAATTTTGTCCTGTGTGGTGTAGATTCAATTGACTTCTCCCGCACTTGTGGAAAACCATTTTGCATCCCTTTGCAAATTCACTTCATTTCTTTATGCCACATAAATCTGTGCTTTTTTGTTGAACTTTTCTTTTGAATTGGTATAATGTCTGCTACTTCTGGAGTTTACTAAAACCTTTAACATGTTCTTTTTTTTTTTTTTTTTGTATCTGCATGAGTCATGGTTTTACTTTTTGAAAATTACCTTTTAACACAATAGAGTCATACCTTGGAGACATTGCAGGTTCAGTTCCAGACTACCCCCAATAAAGTGAATATCACCATAAAGCAAGTCACAAATCTTTTGGTTTCCAAGTGCATATAAAATTATGTTTACATTGTACTGTAGTTTTTTAAGTGTACAATAACATTATGTCTAAAAAACAATGTACATACCTTAATTAAAAGTGCTTTATGGCTAAAAAAATGCTAACCATTACCTGAGCCTTCTATGAGTTGAAGTCCTTTTGCCAGTGGAGAGTGTTGCCACAATGTTAATGGCTGTTGCTAACAAATAAGAAATTTTTAACATTGAATGACTCTTTCTTTAATGAAAGATTTCTCTATAGCATATGATGCTGTTTGATAGCATTTAATCCACATTAGAACTTCTTTCAAAATAGGAGCCAGTCCTCTCAAACCCTGCCACTGCTTTTTCATCTAATTTTATGTAATACTCTAAATCCTTTGTTATTTCAAAAATGTTCACAGCATCCTCACCGGGAGTAGATTCCATCTCAAGAAACCACTTTCTTTGCTCATTCATAAGAAGCAACTCCTCATCCATTAAAGTTTTATCATGAGATTGCAGCAATTTGGTCACAGCTTCAGTCTCCACTTGTAATTCTAGTTCTCTTGCTATTTCTACCACATCTGCAGTTCCTTCCTCCACTGAAGTCTTGACGTTGCAAAGTCATCCATGAGAGTTGGAATCAACTTCTTCCAAACACCTGTTACTATTGATATTTTGACCTCCCCCAAGAATCAGGAATGTTCTTAATGGCATCTGGAATGGTGAATCCTTTCAGAAGGTTTTCAATTTACTTTGCCCAGCTCCATTAGAAGAATCGCTATCTGTGGCATTTATAGCCTTTACAAAATGTATTTTTTAAATATTAAGACTTTAAAATAAAAATTACTGTGTGATCCATGGGCTGCAAAATGAGTATTATGTTATCAGGCATGAAAACCACACTCATCTTATTGTAGATCTCCATCAGAGCTCTAGGGTGACCAGGCACATTGTCAAAGAGTAATAATATTTTGAAATGAATCTTTTTTTTTTCTGAACAGTAAGTCCCAACAGTGGGTTTAAAATATTCAGTAAACCATGTTGTAAACAGATGTGCTGTCATCCAAGATTTGTTTTTCCATTTCCAGAGCACAGGCAGAATAGATTTAGCATAATTCTTAAACGCCCTAGGATTACAGAATAGACAATGAGCATCGGTTTTAACTGAAAGTCACCAGCTGCATTAGCCCAAAACAAGAGAGTCAACCTGTCCTTTGAAGCTTTGAAGCCAGGCATTGATTTCTCTCTAGCTGTGAAAGTCCTAGATGGCATCTTCTTCTAATAAAAAGTTGTTTCATCTATATCGAAAATCTGTTCGTTAGTGCAGTCACCTTCATCAATTATCTAAGCTAGATCTTCTGGATAATGTACTGAAGTTTCTACATCAGCTCTTGCTACTTCTGCTTCACCTTGCACTTTTATGTTATGGAGACATGGGTTCTTTCCTTAAACCTCATGAACCAAACTCTGCTAGCTTCATAGTTTTCTTCACCAGCTTCCTTACCTCTCTCAGCCTTCATAGAATGGAAGAGGGTTAGGATCTTTTGGCCTATCTTGGCTTTTTACATGCCTTCCACACTGGGTTGGTCAGGGTTCTCTAGGGAAACAGAACCGACAGGAGATATCTGTAAATATTATGAGATTTTTATAAGAATTAACTCATGTGACCGTGGAGATATACAAGTCCAAATTCTGTAGGGCAGGCTGCAAACTGGGAACTCAGATGAAAGTACTCAATGAATTCTCCAGGAAGAGCAGGCTTGCTGAAGAGTTTTGTTACCAGAAGTATGGGGTGCTGCTATTGTAAATACCAAAAATGGGGAAACAGCTTTGTAATTGGGTAATGAGCAGATGCTGGAAGAATTGTGAGGTGTTTTATAGAAAAGGCCTAGATTGCTTTGAAGAGACTGTTGGTAGAAATATGGATGCTAAAAGTACTTCTGAGAGAGATGTGTAGACTGAAGTGATGAATGTATCATTGCCAATTGGAAGAAAGGTGATCCTTGTTTTAAAGTGGCAGAGAATTTGGCAAAATTGAGTTCTGAGTGGAAGGCAGAATTTGAAAATGATGAACTTGGATATTTAGCTAAGGAGATTTCCTAACTAAATGTGAAAAGTGCAGCATGGTTTCTCCTTGCATCTTATAATAAAATGCAAGAGGAAAGGGATAAGCCAAGAATTGAACTCCTGGGGATAAAGAAACCAGAAACTGATGGTTTGGAAAATTCTGAGCTTCCGGAAAATGAGTCCCCAGAGAATAGTGCTCCACATGATAGTTTAACTGAACAGGAAACAGTCAGCCATTTCAGTGCAAGTCAGGATTAGAAATGCAGTAATTCAGAAAGGATTTGTGGAAAGTTCTTTTGTCTTATGGTTTGAACCTGTGCACTGCATGCAAAACCAACAAGTTTTTTGCAAGACCTGTATGAACAGAACCACTGCCAGCCTCGACTAAAGGTTACAGAAAAGTTACAGACTGAAGGAAAAATGACTTCAAAGTCAGATTCATGCAAGCTGAGGTCTGAAGAAATCATCTTGGGCCAAGAGAGCAAGCCCATCCATGTGTGTAGAAAGGCTGATTGTGTTCTGGCACTTGGAGAGGGCAGACCTTCTGCCCCGTTGTTTAGGAAGTGTGTTATCACTCCAGTTTTATCAGATGCCTGGCGGATTGAGGAAAGTCTGGCCACCACCCCAACGTTTGACAGCTTAGAGTCTGGCCATCACCACAATGTTTAACAGAGATGGAGCCTAGAGCCTGGCCACCACACTGATGCTTGACAAGGGTGGAACCTTCATCCCAGTGTTCAGGGAGAGTAGCACCTTCGTACTTGGGGAGAGCATGGCTGCTGTACAAGCACTTGGAAAGCGTGGGGGTGCTGCTCTATCAGGCCTGAAAGACAAAACATAATTCTGTAGATGACTCTCAGACCTTGAAATCTAATGGAGCATGCCCTGCAGGGTTTTGGAATTATTTGGGACCCGTCACACTTGTTTTACTTGTAATTTCTCCCTTCTGGAAGGGAAGTGTTTATCCTATGTCCTTCCTTTGTATATTGAAAGCAGATAACTTGTTCTCTAGGTTTCACATGTCTACAGATGGAGGGGAAATGTGCCCCAGGACAGAATACACCCAAAACTGATTTTGATGATACTTTGTACTAAACATTGTTTCTGAAATGATTTAAGGCTTTGGGCGTATTGTGGAGGAATGAATGTATTTTGCATATGAAAAATCTTGAGGTCCTGAGAATGGAGTGTGGTGGTTTGGGACTGTATGTGCCCCAGAAATCATGTTCTTAAAGCTAATCCATTCCTATGGATGTAAACCTATTGTCAGTAGGACCTTTTGATGAGGTTACTTCAGTTAAGACATGGCCCAGAGTAGGTCTTCATCCTCTTACTGGAGTCTTTATAAGAGAATGAAATGTAGACAAAGAGAGAGTGAGCCATAGCAACAAGAAGCTTCAATCAACAAAACCCAGAACAGAAGGGAGAGACCAGCAGATGGCACCATGTGCCTTGCCATGTGGCAGAGGAGTCAAGGATCACTGGCAACCAGCCTTTGGAAGAAAGCATTGCCTTGATGATGCCTTGATTTGAACATTTTTCTAAGCCTCAAAACTGCAAGCTAATAAATCCCCATTGTTGAAAGCCAACCCATTTCTTGGCATTTGCTTTCAGCAGCTTAACTAGACACTCACTAAGCCTAATCATTTCTAGCTTTTGATTTAAAGTGAGAAACCTGTGACTCTTCCTTTCACTTGAGTACTTGGAGGCCATTGTAGGGTTATTAATTGGCCTAATGTTAATATGTTATGTCTCAGGAAAAAGGGAGGCCTGAGAAGAGGGAGAGAGATGTGGGAGCAGCTGGTTGGTGGAGCAGTCAGAACATGCATAATAATTATTAAGTTAATCATCTTATATGGGCACAGTTTGTGGGTCATCAAAATAATTACAATAGTAACATCAAACATCACAGATCACTATGACAGATATAATAATATGAAAAAGTTTGAAATATTGTATTACCAAAATGTGACTTAGAGACATGAAGTAAGCCCTTGCTGTTAGAAAAATGGTCCTGGTAGACTTGCTTGATGCAGGGTTGTCAGAAATCTTCAATTTGTGAAAAATGCAATATCTGTGATCCACACTACAGTGAAGCACAATAAAGCAAGGTATACCTGTACATAGTTGGATTGCATATGAGATTTTGGATCTCAGAAGTTTATTGGTAGATGGTACCTAAATCATGGGAGCAGATGGGATCCCCTAGGGAAAGTGTCTCCTAAGAATATCTCTAGGGAGATAGAGGGTGTGACAGTTTGAAGTTATTTTATGAATCCAAAAAGAAAAAGATTATATTGTAGATTATATTATATTCCAATGCATATGGTACCCTTTGATGGCATTAAATTCAGTTGAGGGTCCTTTGATTAGATTGTGTGATAAGATCCTTTAGGACTTTGAATGGACTACATCAGTGAGGCATGACTCAGGTTGAGTCTCCACCCTCTTGCTGGGTCTGATATAAACAAAGAAACAGTGAGAGACACGCAGGAAAAGTGAGCCAACATATTATGTTGACCCTGCCATATGAGAGTGAGGACTGTAGGAAAACAGAAGTCCCAAGAGGCTCAAGGAGACAAGATCAAAAGAGAGATGAACCATATCCCTGATAGCTCACAACTGAACTCGGGAAGAAGGTGGAACAGCGGACACTGAGAGAGGAGGCCTGGAAACAGACAAGCCCTATGCCTAATTGCCCACAGCTGAGCTCCGGGAGACAGTAGATTCTGGAGGGGAAGGCAGAGACCTCAGCAGAGATCGGCAGCCATCTTTGCCACGTGGCAGGACACTGGGATTAACATTAGCTAACTTTGATGAGAAAGCATCTCCGATGGTGCCTTGATTTTGACGTTTCATGGCCTCAGAACTGTAAACTTTTGCCCCAAATAAATTTCACATAAAAGCCAACCCATTTCTGGTACTTTGCATCAGTAGCCCTTTGGCAAACTAAGACAGAGGGAAATAGGGTTAAGTGAAGAATCTTGAGGAAGCCTGGGATGTAAGAAGCTTTTGGAAGAACTGCCTGATATCAAACTTTTTTTTGTCCATTTGAATTCTACTAAATGAAACATAATTTTCATTTCTCAACTCAGGTTAAGATTTCTGGACTAGAAATACATAGAATACATTGTTATGGCAATCTGAAATGCCGTATTTTAAAAGTAGAATTTATACACCAGAGGATGTGTGGAACAATGGTTTTCGATTTTGGCTACCCATTGGAATCATCCATGGGACTTAAAATACCAATTTGCTCCCCAGAGATTTTTCTTTTTTGAGTTACTGGGGGCCGGGGATTGAACCCGGGACTTCATATGTGGGAAACCGGTACTCAGTCAGCTTCCCTGAGTTGGTTTTAGCATTTGTTTTGCTTGTTGTTTGTTTTTGTTTTTTCAGGAGTCACCAGAAATCAAACCCAGGACCTACCCCCATGTGGGAGGTGGGTGCTCAACTGCTTGAGCTATATCCACTCCCCCCAGAGATTTTGATTTAAGTGATTTAGGATGGGTCCGGGAAGCTAGAATTACTTAAACCCTCTGCCAGGTAATTCTGAAGTGTAGTCAGTGTAGAGAAGCAGAGAACTAGAAAGTCATGATTTGGATGTTGAGAGTCATGGAAGTGATAATGAAGAATCCTTTAGGGTGATGTGTATGGAGAAGGAATGGAAGGAGTTTGTCTGCGAAACAGCTATCTTCAAATGTTTGTAGTGTTGTCATTTAGTCTTCTATTTTGCTCCATGCTTGTAGAAATGAAGGAAATTTAGACTTATGCTAAATGGAGGCAGTTTAGGCTTATACTAAGGAAGAACTTTCAACCAATTAAAAATGTGTTAAGATAGCATAGACTACACTGCAAAGTAGCTAAGTCAACACTGGAAGCATTCAAGGATGTCTAACATAGTTCTTTCTTTGATATAAATATTGTAAATTTGTCTGAATCTGCTAACTCTTCACAAACAAAGATTGACTGCACTCAGTGAGACTGTGAAATAAATGGAAATGTCCCATTGAGCAATTTAATTATTGGGTGAATTTTAATACATACCTCATTATTCTCACTCCAGCCATGATAAATCTAGTGCCATCAGCTTTCTGTTGTTCAAGGTCAAGATAGGGTTGTTACCACAACACCCAAGTATCTCAATCAGACTCTTGTCACTCACTTGAAGACAGAGTCTAGGCAAGTGACTAGCCAGATATCTTATCTATTAAAGGGAACTAGTAGAATGCCTCTGAGTAGGATATCCAGAAATTTCCCAGAAGTTATGTTGGGCTCTTCATTTATGGTAAAGAGATAACCAAGTAGTTTTTCTTGTTGTTGTTGTTATTCTTTTTTGGTGGTGGTTGTATGAGATTCTATAGCAGGATAACAACAAAAAGGGAGACAAAGAGTGACTTTAAGAACACCCTGCAGCACATCAGACAACATGTACTGCCTTGAGAACCTAGACAGATACGCAGGGTCCAGGGTGGCATGGATCTTGGAACAAAAGCTCCGGGGACAATGATAAAGATCCCTTATGCTGCTACAATTTTTCTAAGTGCACAGAGTGGAAAGGCCTGTTGCTTTATGAATTGGTTTCTTCGTCACACCTGCTACTCAAAGCCTACTCACTGTCAGTCGTGCTCCTCCAAAATGAAAGACAGCAAAGCTTGTATATTTGTTGCATGAATAATCTTTCTTGCCTTTCTATTTATTGTATACTATCAACCTCTTAAGTATTTATTATATAAAGAAGTACTTTGAGTATTTACTCTTCCTTCATAATTTATTTCTGATTTTGTATTATATAAATATTTTGGAGAATTCTTTTTAAGGTTTTTCTTGTTTGAGTACTAAAACACCCTTTCATGTCATTTTAGCCTATTCTCAATAGTTTTTCTCTCTATTAATTGGATATTGTTGGTTATTTTCTTTATAAAATCAGCTTTTGTAGTCAAATGCTGCTGCTTATTGAACTGTGTTCAATTGATAGCGATTAACAGGAGTTATGCTCAGTCCAGAATAAAACTTACTAGACCAGCTCTTTAATCTCAGTAACTATTTTACTTTCATTTAAGAATATATAAATTAAATTATTCTGCACTCATTTGGCAGGGAAGACAAACCTATTACATTTTTAAGCTCTTTTTTCCCTATTGGAGGATGGGGTTAATAAAAACATCCCATTGTTTCTGTAATAAAAAGCATTATTATTATGCCGGTTCTATTTTAAATAGAATTAGTCATTGTACTTTTTACTATACTTCAGGTTTCTCAATTGTTTAAAATATTATTTGATGCTGATATTTATATTTTATGCTATTGCTATATAAAAGAGCTTTCATCAACAGTATTGTATATAGATTGGGAAACTGACTAATCATTCCCTCATCCCTGCTTTTTTCCCTCCTTCCCTTCCTTTCTACCTTCCCTCTGTCCCTGCCTCCCTCCCTGCCTCCCTCCTTTGGATCTATCCATCCATCCATCCATCCATCCATCCATCCATCCATCCATCCATCCATTTCTGTCTATCCATGCTTTATATATACTTTCCTTCCCTCTGTCGCTTTGCTTAGTTCTCTCATTCTTTCCTTTGTCTTCAGTTTCTACTGTTTCTTCTTTTATATCTTTGGTTTAACTTAGAACAGCATTACAAAAAATGTTCTAAAAATCTTGAAAGGAACTTTTAAATATACTCATCAATAAAAAGATTTGAAGAAAAATTATATTGTAAATAACCCTTTTCTGGACCATTATTTTCCTTGTCTTCATCTTCCTTGACATTTTTATGATATAGGAAACTACATCTACCATTTAAAAACTCTTTCTACTTTTTAGTTTACGAAATATAACATATTGCCTTTTGAATGTCTTTTTTGTATCATTTTTGTCTCCTTACCTCCTTTGGTTATATTTTCCTGCCTCACCATTCGCTTAAACCAAAGCTGTTTTTCTACATTCATTCTCTCAAATACTCAAGGCTTTAATTTTCATTTCTAATGAAATAGTTCTGATTTGCATCTCCTGAAAATGTGTGTCCATGCCAGCCATGCATTTCTAATTACCCACAGGCTCTGTCCTCTTGTATGACCTTTTATCCCTCCCTTCCCATGCAGAAGCAGAGCAAGTTACTAATCTCCTTAAGCCTGTTTACTTATTAAAAAATGGAAATAATAATAGTGCCTGCATCATAGGATTGTTGACTATCAAATAAGATAATCCATTTATCTTTCAAAAGTGCCTGCCACACAGTGAAAGTTCAATAAATGATACATGATGTTGTGATTGCAGTTGTTGTAATGTCACTATCCTAATAGGAATTCCTCATTATTTTATCCCTAGATTGTGAAAACATCTTTTTCATTCATTTTCTTATTTCACAATTTTTCCTCAATTTTTTAGGTATTCTGTTGAAAAAATAATCTTCTTAAATGACCACTTTTAACAAATTACTGCATTCTGCAAAAAGCTCAAATGGGTCCTAATTCTTAACATTTTCAGGTATCATTACCTATCTAACACTTATTTTCTGACTATAGAGACACTTCCCCAATACAATTTCCCACAATGCAGAATTCTAGAATATGCATATTTGATTATTGTAACTTTTCTGTATTTCCAAATTGCATTTTCAGAGTAAGTTAATCTTAAGTCAGATTCATTGAGAATAATTTTTTAAAAAAGAATCTAGATGTCAGGGAAAAATGGAGATGAAGCATGACACATAGTAAATATTTGTGTTTGTTTGCAAAAGAGCCATGAGAGCAATAAAGTAAATAAAGTAAAAATAACTTGGGCTTTGGAACTACATTTTGGGATTTTTTAGAAAAGAGACAGCAGACCCACCTAAGAAAAGCTAATTGGAATTCATTCTAATAATTTTGATCATTAATTGGCTTAGGTGTAGCTAAAGCAACATAATCCAGGGTACTGAGAAATGAGGAGTGATGAAAGCTAATAAACTGACAAATAACAACAAACTTTTAATTTATATTGAGAAGAGTAAATTGAATATCATATGTTATCAAATCTAAGTCAACTAGATTGTCAGAAGCACCAAGTCTTAAGAATAAACATCTTCAGTTCAACCATGACAGATGCTTTCCTAAAGAAATCTTTTAAGCTTAATTTAAGATAAATTTCATTACTTTTGTGCATACATAAAAAGAAAACAAGCAAATAAATTATTTAAAGTATTTCTCAATTTTTTGGTGTTCAGAGTCAAAATCATATTTCAACTCATAGTTATTCATGTTTATGGTTTTCATACCAAATGGTCTGCTTGTATCATCAAAGACTTTGATGACACAGCAGTTCTTTAAAAATTCTGTTAAAGAATTAAACATCTTGCTAGAGTGTGCTTTTTAGCAAGCTTTGATACTATATAGAGCTAGTCTGATCTTTGACCCTTGCTTTAGCTATGTTAAGTAACATCCATAATTGTCACATTCCCCATCCCTTCCTCACAACCCTTTGGTTTTCAAGGATTAGCAAATGACTCCACTGTGGTTTCTGGTATCATCTTATAAGTTGAAACCCAGTATGCAAGATTGATGCTGGAACATCTGCTGCTTCATATGCTCTATTAATGACAAAAAGATGAAATTATTGCCCGTCTGATGGTGATTTTAAAATATCATTTGTAAAATGCCATTGATTGAAAGGTATAACCCATTTTCAGACATTAACAGTTGTAAAATATGTACTTTAATGCCTATGAAATTGGTAGGTGTCATCGACGGCTTTCTTCCATCTCAAGAATTTATGTCATTGTCCATTTCTGGTTTTGTGGTGGGATTCTGGAGGTAGAAATGACTCCAAGTCAAAACAGTCAAGACACTGACTATTTGAATGATAATTCAAATAGTCAGAAAATGAAAGACCTCTGGGTATATATATTACCTATAGCAAAGCACATAGCTTCAGTTTCATTATTTATGTTGAATCATCATACTTGTAAATAGCAGTAATACAATATAAAGTGTCAATACCAGCATGTAGGTACCCAAATTTCCATATTAATTTCCTTTGGCTTAGAGCATTGGTTATCCTTTTTTAATGAATACTTACCAATTATTTCTACAACACATTCTCATCCTTCACTTCTCTCATTACATTGATTCTCAAGGGATGAGGTGGGAGACAGAGGAGTCTAGTTTGAAATATCAACATATAATAAACAGTCTTCCCTCTGGTTCCACTGGCAGCGCTTTATTTTGCTTCAAATGACTCAGCCCATCTCTGATTTTAATGATGTGTGTCTGACACCAACTATCATGTGTTCTTATTAATCTACAGCTTGATAGTGAACATTGATGGGTATGTTGGTAAAAATAAACAAGACTTAATGAATGTTTAAATTGAACCATGACCTTGAAGGGCTTGCACAATATTGATAATTTGTCATTTCTAAGCTGAACAGCAGTATCTTAACATAAGCAAGAGGCTATATATATGGAAGATAACCTGTCATTCCTAAATACATCATTTGATAGTAACAATGCTTAGTGGACTCCCATGCCAACTTAATGACAACTATTTATTTCCTAAAGACGAGCATGCTTCTTGGCAGGAATAATTGTTATTATGAAATTAGGTTTTCCTAAATTGTTGTAACTCACTTTTTAATTAGTAGTTGAATCTTATTTATTTCAGGACAGTCCATTATTTCATGGGTTACATACTGCATCTGATTTATTATGATTGATGTATCAACAGCCTTCAATGCAGTCTCCTTCTTTAATGCCCAAGTTCCCTTTCTACTGCATGAAGTAGACAAAATTATTCTAAAGGCACAATTCATGCAGTGTTCTTTGTGTTATAAAATACGTCAAACAAAAGTCAATTAAGCTTAATAAGTTATTGAAAAATGACTTTGCACTTAGGACTATATCAAGCAAGGTGGCCTGAGTGTAGGAAGAGTCAAAAGAAGTGAACTGCCAGTTGGAATTTACTCTTTCCTTGGAGAGGTTAGGTACATATTTGTGTGTGTGTGTGTGTGTATATATGTGTATGTAGTAATACGTTACACCATTAATACTAATTCAAGGGAGTGGATATGGCTCAGGCAGTTGGGTGCCTGCCTCCCACATGGGAGGCCCCAGATTCAGTTCCCAGTGCCTCCTAAAGAAGATGAGCAGGCACAACATGCTGACGCAACGAGCTGATGCAACGAATTGATGCAATGAGCAGGCACAACAAGCAGGGAGAGGATGTGGCTTGAACGGTTGGGCACCCACCTCCCAGATGAGAGGTCCCAGGTTCAGTTCTCAGTGCCTCCTAAAAATAAAAAAGAAAGAAAAGTGGACACAATGAGCAGAGACAACGAGCAGACACAACAAGCATAGACAATGAGCAGATACAGTGAGCAGACAACGAGCAGACAGAAGAGGGAGCCATCTTGGGAGAGGCAAAACGGTAATTGAACATGCTGAAAAAATTTTTTTAAGTAAGAGGGATAGGATTTTTTTCATGTATCAATCTTTGAAAAGAAGTGCCATACCAAGGTGATAATAATTCAACTATTGCTAATAGAATCTTCAGATTTTTATACCTTTCACCTCTCTGCTGAAAACTTAAATGAAATACTTCAGTTAGAAATTTCATGGAAAGATTTTTTTTAATTAAAAAATACACAGGGAATGATTTCCATCATCATAGTTCTTCCTCTTTTTTAAGCTTTCTCCAAAATAGCTTTGTTGTATAAATCTTATATTTTCCACTTTGAATGCTAATGCTTCTTATGCAAAACTTCCCACCAGACTCAGAATGAATGAATCATTCATAGCACAACTTTCTTTCATCACCTCCTACCCAGCCCCTAGACCCTGGTGAGGAAATGTGATTTGAAAGATGTAGAGGTCATAAATTGAAAAATTTAACAATTGATACGTTTCTAGTGATGTCGTTAATCATAACATTTCTGCATTGGAAGAGACCTTTATTCTCATCTAAGCTCCCATCCAAAGTAACAATCTTTTTTAGAACATTTCAGATTTATTGCCATTTAGTTTCTGCTTGCACTAACGGCCTCACAATGCAATCCTTTCCAAAGATAGATATTTCAAATTGTTAGGAATTCTTTAAAATCTCTCTTGAAATTTCTGCCCGCTTGCCCTAATCCAGCCTTTTTCACAATAGCCTTTTAAGTGTTTAAAGTCAGTAATCATATTCCCTTCTAAGTCTGTTGCTCAGGCTAAATATATCTTGTATCAACTATTCCTGGTATGACTTGCTTTTGAGATTCTTTCAATGTCTTCCTTAGTTGCTTTCCTGGGAGCATATTTCAATTGATTAAGATCCCTTTAACATGGCACTTATAACTCAACCTAATGCCTTTGTTTGGCAGTGTCTTCAGAGTACAATGTAACTATTACTTCCCCTTTTTGGTAAGTGTACTCCTGAAATATAAGCTTTCATTGGGTTTTTCATTAATATTTTATATTACTGATTCTTATGTTGGTTTCTGTCAAATGAAACCCTTTCACATGAATTTCTGTGAAGCCAAGATTCTCCCCTTTTGTAGTAAAGAGATGAGAAGAGAACAAAGAAGAGATGACAAAAGAACAATGTAACAATGTAATAACGTTTAAAGAAGGAAGAGTGGCCCACAGCTTTAAATATAGGGTGTGGAATATGAGGACTGTGGGGAAAGAGTTTTGACGAAAGGAGGTAGTGCTTAACATTAAGTTGGAATTAAAAACAGGGGAGAAAGCAGTTCTGGGAAATAATTGTTCTTGTGATTTGTTTTTGTTTTGCTTTGCTTTTTCTTAGGACAGAAGAGACGGGGAACAAGTTTATGGCTAAAGGAAAGGAGCTAGGGATTATTCTGCCTGCTTTTATAGTTGTGGTTATTTGTGTGCTGACATTCTCTGTGCATGGTTATAAGCATCTTGAGAGTGGGACTGATTCCCATTTGGCTTCTTAGCACTGTGTCATTCACATAATAGGCACTACACAGGTATTTGCTGAATTGAATTGTGTCATTTCTCCCAATGGGCATGTTTCTTCAAAGACTGCTGTAATTCTGCAATCACAGCAGCAACAACTTTATTTCATTGTCTTGTTTTTTATACCTTGATCTAAAAAATAAAGAATAAAGAAAAAGAAATGAAAGAAAAATTATGGTAGCATATCAGCAAAAGTTTGATTTTGGTGATTCTTCAGCATGTGGATAATACAAAATACAAAACACATAAAGTCAAGAGACAGGATAAGATCATCAAGGGAATGGAAGTAAATAGAGAAGAAGGGGCCGGCTGGATAGCCCAGTGGATAGGGCGCCGGCATACCACATGGGAGCCCTGGGTTCGATTCCCGGGGACCTCTCCTAGCGGGCAGACCGCCTTGAGAATGGCAAGCCGCCATGGGCAGGCCAGAGCAGCCGTGGGCAGCGCAAAAAGCTGCCACGGACAGGGCAAAGCCGCCACGGGCAGGGCAGGTTGCCCGCGAATGGAGCGCAGCCAGCCACCCGGGAACTGAGAGCCAGCCGTGATGGAAGCAGAAGCCACCCACAAGCAGGGAAAGCCGCGCCTGCGCAGTGACCAGTCTCGGCGCGTCACCGCAGCGGGGGAGGGGAGGGGAGATATGTAATAAAATAGATAAATCTTAATAAATAAATAAATAAATAAAATAAAATAAAAATAGAGAAGAGGACCAAGGACTGAGTCCTGGAGCACTCCACTGTAAAGAGGTCAAAGAAAGGAAGACAATTAAATAAAGGAGTTTGAAAATGAACAACCAGTGAGAGGAAGAAAATAAGAGCATGCGGTACCCTGAAAGTCAAAAGAAGAAAATGTATCAAAGAGAAGGAAGTGATGCTGCTCATGAGTCAAGTAACATAATTTAGAACTAACAATTAGGTAGTTCAATCTGTAGAACATAGGTGCCCTTAAAATAAAATTACATAACATCCAGCTGTTGTATACAGCTGTTGTATACCATTGTGAAAAATGTTCTATTCTTGTGGTCTCTGAGATTGTGGCTAGATGCCTCTATTTTGCCCTTTAAGGCCTTTCAAGGACTATGTATTACTAGTGTCACAAATATTAGTGTATGCTCATTTTGCTAATATTTGATGAGTACCTGCTCTGTACCAGGCACTGTGTTAAATCTTTTAAACATTGCACTGAACAAGGAAGGCATGAAGTTTGCCTTCATGCAGTTTATAATCTATACAAAAGTTGCTCATTTGTTGCCTATCTAAATGCCATTTCCCTTACATTCTTTACAAATAGAGTCTCCTTTTTTTTAAGGTAATGGGCAGCCTTCGGCTGGACTCCTAGTGCATGTAAAGAGAATACTAGCTAACCATAGTCCATTATGCTATTGCCATTCTCCAATGCAGTGACTGCTTAAATAATGGACATGGAGCCCATATCTGGCACATGAGACCAGAGGGGAAGTCAATGGATGAATTTCTGGGAATGATTCCCAGATTTTTAAAAGAGATACATGAGATTTGTAAAGTGGTCTCTTTTTGCTTCAAGAATGGTGACATCTATGAGGAATTTATGAGATTATGAGGAAATCATCCAAGGAGGACAAACCAAAACGGTTGCTGGGTGGAAATATAGAAATTACCCTGAAGTTGACCTGAGTACTCATGACTTTTTGTTCCTGGAGCTACTAAACTCCTTAGAGTGAAGGTGCTATTCATATGTGTCTGGCAGCCAACTTTATCTTAAGCAATATAAGTTTTGTAGCAAAAATAAAAACATTCTCCATTAGATGGACGATATCTAGGAACAGTGATGAGGTAAGGAGAAAGTAAATATACTGAATAGTAGTTGTAAAAATGCTGGTAAAAATTAAAATAGTAAAAAAGTTAAGCATAATATAGTTGGCATATTGCCAGAAAGATGTAAGAATCAAAACAAGAGAGAATCGTGAAAACAGGTTCGGAAAGCAAATTACAAAGAGAAATCATTTATGACACCAAATTTATTTAACCTGCCTGCTGGTCATCTTTTCTTCAAGAAAGAATCATATGTAGGGGAAACCTGCAATATATGCAGTCATCATTCGTGTTACTGATTCTTGTATTAAGCTATAAAGGTTGGATGTGAATTTGTTAAATAATAAAAACAATGCCTTGGAGACCAAGGGACACTAAACAAATTCACTTATAAAGAAGTTCTCTTGAAGCAAGTATGATTTACTGTAAATTCAAAGCTAATTCCAACAGGAAGTTTGCACTATCACTGCCACCTGGGTGATTCAGAGCATGGAGGCAGATTTGTTAATTCAAAACTAAGATCTGAAAAATCCATTTTGGACTTACAAAGTGGAGTGAATACAGCGGCAAAGGACACGGGTGAAAAATAAAAAGAACATCAAGAGAAAAAAAAATGAGGAAGAGGGAGGATAGCAGTATAAGGGAATGCTGTAGACAAAACAATACAAAATCAGTACAAATTTAACTCTACCACTTTCTGAGGTAATTATAATTATCTTTTGGCTATAAAGTAGCCTTTCTCATAGGAACTGAACAGATTTTTTTTTTTTTTTTGAAGTACCAGGGACTGGGGATTGAACCCAGAACCTCATATGTGGGAAATGGGCACTCAACCACTAAAACACATCAGCTCCCCTGAATTGTTTCTTTCTTTTTTTTTTTTTTCATTTGTTTTGCTTGTTTGTTTTTGTTTTTTTTTAGGAGGCACCGGGGAACCAACCCCAAGACCTCCCTTCTGGGAAGCTGCTTGAGCCATATCCACTCCTATGAACAGATTTTTTTTATACCATTGAAGTTGTAGTTTGTCTTTTATTTCAACAAGAAACTTTTTCTCTTGTAAAATATCACAATACATCCAGGAAACCTGCAAAGGGTAGTGATGATCAATTCTTAATATGAAATCAATGCTCAGAATAAATATGGTTAAAGAAATTTACCATTTAGTTTCACTGTCCAGAGATTTCCATCTTTATTGTGTTAAGGAGACCAATGGAAATACACTTTTAGATTTTCTGGTAAATATTTTTAATCTTTGGCCACTCCTAAATGGCTTGTAATACACATCTTGTTAATAGCAATGGATCACAGTGTATTGCTCATAAGAATAAGTCCATCATCAGAAGTCATGGAATGCAATGGGAATGAACTAAACAATTGATGTAATGATAATCTAATAATCACAAAATTCAATAGTAGGAAAAAAGAATAGAAATTCTAAAGTACTCTCTGATTCAGCAAGAACATTTAAATAGAAAAAGGATCTGTTTACATTTTTTCTTTGTCCTTTTAAAATGATTTCATAGTTCCCATTCTTATTTTTAAATGTTGAAAATAAAAGATCATATAGAAATTTGGGCAAGGAGAGCAGTAGCATTCTAGAACTTCCCCACCTAAATACTGCAAACTCATTAACCTCCTGCCTTGCAGCTGACCCTCAACTCTCTGACTATTCAAATCAACACTCACATAATTCTGAGAGAAGAGGGTGGAGTAGGAGGAATGATAGTCTGTTCTCAGGGAAAATATGTGAAATTTTGTATGTTATTTACCTACCATGTATCTCAAATGCTCATGTGAAAATCACTCTTGGGTTTTAAAAGCAAATTTAAACTTCTTTGTGTTAAAAAGAGGTATTAAAAATTGCATAAATAATTAGAAAACTTGTACAAAAGACTGTTCATAGAAGGGAGTGCTTCTCTGTGAGATATCCTAGTTAAATATTTTTTATTATTTCTAAAGAGAGCATTGAAATTGAATACCAAAGAATTGATTTGATTTTTGCAGCTCTCCTACATGCAAACAGCCATAGTTTCACCATTTATAGAGGTACTGATTTAAATATACAATTTAAGTGTAAGGCCTAAATTAATCAGGAGTGAATGGGTAGGTAGAGGCTGGGAAATCTGATCAAACTCAACAAAAGCTTTGATTACCATTACAGGATGATTGACAAGTGCAGGAATGTGTTGTCAATTTGCTCAAAATATTGAACTGATCACATGGATCTTCCATTTGTTTTGTAGGCATTTGCATTAGTATTAAATAACTAATTTCAATTCGAAATGCATTTGCAGCACTTAGAGAAATAATGCTGTTTCTCCCTCAGTGTACCTAGAGAATCGTACAATCTTCCCCCAAATTAAAAGATAATGTAGAATTTAAAAGATAAGCAAATATATGATTAGTTATATTTGTAAACAGAAAAAAGTCCCTCCTTTTCTGAGTGTCCAAAGAAATATGAATACCAGCAATTTTACTTTTGCAAGAAATTTATACATTGAGACAGACAGCCAATTGTCATAAAATTACTATTTAGCTTGAAAGATTCAAGAATTGGTAAAAGAACCAATATTTCAGAAGATATGGGGAAAGTAATCCAGCTTTCTTCATTGTACTACATGAAGGCTAATAAAATAGAAAGAACAAAAGCACTTTTAGAAAATGATTCCAATGCAGTGTCATATACAATTCATTTTATTGAACGATTTAAGTGTGTTGCCCAGAAGGCAGAGTGAAAATATCTACTTAAATGGTCAATCTAAAGGCTAGGTATAAAATGAAAACTGGGTGAAAACTTCAAATATAGGGCAGGTGATAGATGTTTAGGACTTATTTTTTTATCTGCCAAACCTCTACATGTTGTAGTTTTATTTGATTGTTCTTTAATGTTTACAAGGATCTTAGTTATACCACATCACCAATAAAGACAATTGAAAGGAGTCTTTGCCAACAGATGTAAACAAATATAATTGAATTATTCTCATTGGTAATACTTATAAAACTTGAATTTCTCCACCACATTATTTGTTTGTATGGAACTAACAAATTTTTTAAAAGTAATATAAAGAACACAACTGAGTTTGCATTAGACTTGAGTTCTAGAACTAGTATTGCTCTATTCATAAAATTTAATATTATTTACTTATAATTTCATTTTATTTATCTGTAAAATAAAGATTTTAACTAGATAAAATTGAAAAATAACACTAATTTTTTTTGGTTTTGGGGGAACTATTGATGGAAGGTGAATAAGATTTTTTTTAAAAAAATTATTAAGTACAACAGAACATTCTTGCTTCAGTATGAAAAAAGGTTTCCCAAATTTTGAACAAAATATATGTTCATAAAATTAGTTGTAATTTGCCTCAAGATTTTCCTTCTCTTCTGCCATATAGATATATCTAAATAATGCAAGTGTTAACATATTCTGGATTCATAAATAACATACCGAGATTGAAGGTAGTGGCTTGTCTTTGCTGTCTTCTCTCTTCTCCTATTTCTTTCTCCTCCAAGCATCATTCCTTCATCCTTCTTCAATATAAAGACATATTGAAGAGTTTTTTGTCATATAAAGCAATGTACCCTTAGCAATTCACATTAAGTTTGACATTATTAGATAATTGTAGATGTAATAAGTCAAGACATTGTCCGTTCATTCATTCAACAAACATTTATGGAGAACCTACTAGGTCACAGGCTCTGAGTTAGGTTCAGGGAACAAAGAGGTGACTAGACATCACAGTTAATGAAAAATATACTGCTCAGTCATATCTTCCATGTTTGAATATATGTTCCCATATATGGTCATATTCATATTAACATATATAACAATATATAATTCATAGTCATATATAATGTACATATGGTATAATAAATTTAAAGTATATAAGATATATAAAATATATAATTTAACAAATAATAGTATTTCACTGCACTCATGTTTGTGTTAAAGTAAAACATTCTAACTTAATATAGTTACACAGTATTTGCATTTTATATAATCACTTAAACTTTTTTAAAATTTAAGAATGAGGAAAGACTTTATGAGACAATGTATGCTTAGTGAAGCAGAAATGTTTTCTTAGTCATTGCCAAGGTTTTGCATGGCAAAAGAAAAAGAGACAATATAGTTTCTATTTAATATACTCAGCTGAGTTGCAACATCTAGGTGTCAGCAAAATTCTCATTTTATAGGTAAATGAATGGGACTGAGGTATAGGAAGGCCAGATGAATTTCCAAAATCCATTGATGAGTCAGTAGTTGGTCAGGAAATGGAAGAGAAGATGCTTCTGATTTATAAATCCTCTACTATAACCACTTTTATTTGGTGAGAGTTCAGTATCACAGTTAATAATTTTCTATATTTTGCAGCCAAATAAAGTAATAGTAAATAGTAATTACTATACTTCTGTGAAATTGTGCAAGCACGAATATTCTCAAGTTCTCTTTCTAAAACCTCACCCTATATAAAATATCAAAAGGGGGTAATTTCAAATTGGTCGAATGTATATTTTTTAAAAAATGAAAGAAAACAATGTCCCTAAACATCCCAATTTTTAAAAAAGATTTATTTTATTTATTTGTCCCCCCTTGCTGCTTGTGCTCACTGTGTCCATTTGCTGTGCGATTTTCTGTGTCTGTTTGTCTCCCTTTGTCGTGTCATCTTGCTGCGTCAGCTCACCGCACCGTGCAGGCCGGCTTGCCTTCACCAGGAACCCGGGGCCTCCCATATGGTAAACGGGAGCCCAACCACTTCAGCCACATCCACTTCCCCCTAAATATCCCAATTTAATGCAGTTTGTATAGAACATTGTGGCCAGATAGAACGATATTGTATTATGTAGACAGAATAAAAATTATCACAAATAAAATTTGGCTACTATGATTAGGACATAAAATAAACAGTTTTCTTAAAGGAACCTGGAAAAACTAGTGGCTTAGGTAATAAGTGTTGTATTTTACCTTATTTGCTAAACCCCTTCCTTCTTCTTCCTTTCTGGTCTTCCTATCCTTCCATCCTCTATGTCCATCTACCAAAGATTTGAGACAGTGTGGTAGGAATATATGGAAGGAAATAATAGGTTCAATTTTTTTTATCTTTAGTTTCCTGTGAAGATGGTTAGGTAATGATGCCATAGTGCTTCTGGGTGTCCATGCACCTTCAAGCATACCTACAGCACATGGTGAAGTAAAATTGTAAACTTATTTCTGTTATATTTTTCAAATGTTTACTGAGTTTCTGCTGCCTTCGTGACACTGGGCTAAAACTGTAGTGAGGGAGACTAAGATTATCAGAGAGAGACTTCACTTTATAAGATCAATAATCCTCTAGAGGAGATAAGACTTGGACAAAGCAATCAGGAAGACTTTTGCACTAATGATAGGGTAGGTTTTAGATAGATGAAAGGGAAAATGGCAGTCAAAGACAGAGATAGGGAAATTTGTAGCATAATCAGGAAACTCGTAAAGAAATTTGGTTTGCTTAACAGGAAGGTCAAATAAAGGGTACAGTGGGTGGGAAATAAAGTTGAAAAAGAAGGTTGAAGCAAGATCACAGGGTTTGAAGATCACACTGGGTGAGTTTGGATTATGTAGTATCAGAGATGAATTTGCTCTCAGCATCCTCAATAACCTCAACAACCTCTTCCCTGTAATACAGAAGCAGAAAGTAAATATGCTTCCTGTTGAAAATTAGGTTCCAATGATTTGATACACTTGTATGAGATTTGGAACTTTGGAGGTTTTCTGCAATAATGTCCCACTCTCTAGCCTCTTGTTTCATGAGTGCTGTGCTGGTTGGAGTCTTTTGTGGACCCCAGAAAATCCTGCTCTTATAACAAGCCCTTTCCTGTGCCAATAAACCCATTGTTGATGGGATATTTTGATTAGATCCAGTTAAGAGAACTTTTGATTAGATTACTTTTGATTAGATCACTTCAGTTAAAGGCCTTTGATTAGATTGTGCAACTGAGGGTGGGTTTAAATCCTCTTACTGGAGTCCTTTATTAACAGAGGACTAAAAAGCTGCAGACAGAGAAACAAAGCAACAGAGATGGAGAGAAGGAACCCAGGACCTCAGAGAGGAAGACTGAAGAAAGAAAAGCCACAGATGGAGCAGCCCAAAGCAGAACTCGCAACAGGGCCCAGAGGAGAGAGGAGAGATGAGCTGACTGGCATTGTGCCCTGCCTCATGCTTGATTACCCACAGCAGAGCTTGGGAAGAAAGTGAGCCTGGAAGAGAAGGCAGATACCGGCAGAGCCGCCATTGTGTCTGGCCATCTGGCAGAAGTCAAGGATTGTCACACAGCTGACTTTCAGGAAAATAGCATCTCTAATGATGCCTTGATTCGGACATTTTCATAGCCTTGGAACTATCAGTTTTTAACCCAATAAATTTCCAATATATAAACCAACACATTTAGGCTGTATTGCTCCCAGTAGCGTTCAGCAAACTAAAACAGCAATTGTGGCTGGGCAAGGGCATTAACAGCTATTGTTGCAAGGATTGTGGGTTCCATGGGGATCTCTTGATTCCCCCACCATTCTAATTGGGCAGAGGTAGCAGCTTCCATGGTAAGCTACTTTGGGTTATTGCTTGAGGCCCAGATTTTAGCACGATTTTGTAAACAACTAATTCCTTGTATTAAGCAAGCTTAAGATAAAGGAGCTTTCTGTGTGCTACAACTGAATCCTGACAGAAACATTACATCTGGTAGACAATGAGGAGACTCTGAATGTTTGAAGGTTTTGTAGTGAATGATATAATATCTTGTACTAGATTGACCTTCTCAATTATGTTTCACTTAAGCCAATTAAGACTAAATTACATTTCCTGCTGGATGGTGTAGGAAGGCAGCCCAGACATATTCTGGGAGATGAGGTAAACTACACTAGGAGTTAAAAATAAATGAAACTCCAAATGCAATGTGTACTCAAGTAGTAAAGAAATGATTTCAGCTTGGAAATCTTATGGTCATTGTCTACCTAATGTAGCAGTCCATCAATGGAAGGAGGACAATATACAAGTCCTTCTGACCCTAGGAACAAAGTAGTTGGGAAAGCAGTTTGATTTCTACATTCTTACCTAGAAAATGATAAGTCATTCCTTTTTGCATATGGGGGCAGAAAGAAAGTATAGAGCAATTTTGTGCACGTAACTCATTCTTGATCTTTAATTGCCTTGTCTGGCTGAGAAATCATAGCAGTTATTGGAAGAATCAAGAACAAATGGGATGGAGGATTAAGTTTTTAACTGTAAAAAATTAAGTTTATTGCAAGAAAGGGTTGGTTATAGATTGTGAGTTGTAACTTTTGTTAATTCTTAAGGAGAAAATGGTTAATAAGGAAATAAATTAGTAAGATTTCCAATCAATCAGTTTTTCAGTAACTTAGGCTCCAAGTCAGGTAAAAAATGTTGAATATACTCCATGTGATTTGTATCACAAGAGCATCAGCTTGTCGATGCCAATGAAACTGTGACTATTGGAATGGAGAGAGTTGGCAATCATTTTAAAGGGACTTACTCTGATTTTCACCAACCAATCTGTTATATATCTGTAAAATGGGGCAGTGTCCATGGTGGGAGGCAGCCTCCAGCTGTCTGGAAGCCATGACTGGGGCTGGCTTATATACTTGCTCTCTTGGTCTGTCCTTGGACTGGAGGAACATTTTTCAGCATAAGAGGCAAGTGTGCCTGGGTTAGAAGAGTGCCCCAGTTTCCCTACCACGACCCCCTTTGGGATCATAAGGCACAAAGGCCACCTAGTTTCTCAGTTCCCATATATGGAAAAGAGAGAAATACTCATTGATTCAATGGAAGGCTTGAAAGGACATTAAATTATAACATTGTGTTTCCAGAGTGGTCCCTGAACCCAGGAGACTAAGAGTCATTATGTTTCTGTGTTCCTATTAAAAAGTTATATCCTCTAGACCAGAAAATGGAAACCTTCAAACTTTAGGATAAATACTTAATAAGAACTAAAATTACTTCAGACTAAGAATGAGAAAGTTATACATTAGTTATGATGGTTTTCAGTATTAAAAACAATCAGCCAAGTTGAAATGAGTTGAATGAGGAAAAAAGTAAGACAAACCCACAAAGGTATAAACATTATTTACTGTTTGGTTCAAGAAAATTCTTACTAAGGAATGATACACTAAGTTTTTAGAAAATAAGTAAGAGCATCATTATATTTATATAAAAGAGTATCTTTTCTTGTTCGGTTAACTTCTTTATTATGTAAGTACCTAGAGGAATTTTAGCTACCATCAATCCAAACCATTTTTAATGAGCTTATAGGCCAACAAGAAGTTTGTCATTTATTAACTGTATATTTTCATGCAAGTTGTATTATACTCTGTGCTTCATTTTCTTCATCTGTACCTTATATTGACCAATTTCCTGTCTTCCCCAGGGGTAGCACTTAAGGATGTATAAAATATGCACATTTTAATTAATAAATTGGGACTCATTTCCAATTTTGTGATATCCTAAGAAATAAAATTTTAAAAAGGGTATTTCAGAACTTAAATCATTTAATGTTAATAATGGAAAGAGTTTTGCTATTGAAAAGAAGACTTTTTAATAAGAAAGTATTAATTTAATAATGCTAAATAATTATTAATTAATAATACTTAATACTTAATAAGCAAGTATGATCCCACTAGTCTAATTATGTAAACATAAAGACAATGAATCTACTTAATGTCAGTATATTTTCAATATTTCTACTCTGGAACATTTTTTTATATCAGATTTAAAAAATATTTTAATTACTCAACTAATATACAATGTAAGGTCATCAAAATATTAAAAAATGGATCACATACCAATATGACATAGTGAGAAGTTAGGTCTCCGAGCTCTCCCCAGAAACTTTGAACATAAAGCAAAAATTGGCAGAAATATCTTTCTCAAAGCTCCAGAAAACAGTTAAAAGATTGCACTAACCAGGGCAGCACTTAATCCAGGAAAAGACAACTTAAAAATGGTAGGATCTTGTAATGGCCCCACTGTGTGGAGCCAGCCCATGATCCCAGTGCAGGTCCCTGGTTTTAGTTCTGAAGGGAGCAAAGTAACCTTCATGTACATACCGGAAGCATATAGGTATGGCCCAATCTGTTGGTGGCTTGAGGAACTAAAGTAGGACACTTGTCACAAACTTGTCATCTCAGAACTTGCCTTTGTATAGAAGGCAGATTACTGAGTTCTCCTATAGAATGTTGTAGGAAAGCAGTCAAGTCTGAGCTGCATAGGGTAAAGTGTTGCTGGTGATAGGACATAGAGTGCAGTGCTTGGGACTGTGAGGAAACTGTTACCTAGAGAAGAGAGGACATTTGGAACTGTGTAAATGGGGAAATCTCAGGGCCACACATACCTTTCCTAGACAAATGCATGCCTGGAAAGGGTCAGGGAGGCCTCTACACTTTGGCCTGGTGCTAATCTTCAAACTATTGTATGGGTAACCCTGAAGGGGAGCACTCATATAGGTCAGTCTGCAAAGGTTGGGAAAGGTGTTTTCTTTCCTTTCCTCTTCCTTTGTTTGTTTGTCAATTTTTTGTTGTTGTTTTTCTTTTTGGTTAAATCCTGGCATTCAAGGGAAGATCTGTCATAACACAACCTGGATACAGGCTTAAAAAACAGATGTCTCGGGGTTTCAATTCCAGTGATAACCCATTAAAATTTCAAAATGTCCAGGTTTCAATAAAAGGTTATAAAACATATTGTTATAGAAACAAGAAGCAGTGGCAGAGGCAAAAGAGAATATTAAAGCATTAGAAACCATCAATAAGGAGGACAAGACCTAAGACATAACAGAAAAATACTTAAAAATGGTCCTAACTATATTAAAAAAAACTAAACTAAAACTAAAGGAAAACATGGACAAAGAACTAAAAGAAATAAGGAAACTTATAGGTGAACAAAAAGAGGCTATTGCAAAAGAAATGGAAATTATGAAAAGGAACAAAACAGAGCTGAAGACCACCATAACAGAAGTTAAAAATTTCCCAGATGGATTCAACAGTAGATTGGAGCTGACAGAAGAAAGTATTATTGAACTTGAAGATAAGACAATTTAAGTCATTCAGTCTGAGGAGCAGAAAGAAGAAGCAGTGAATAAAAAAGAGCCTGGGGAACCTGTGGGACACCATCAAGTATAACAATATATGCACTATGGATGACCCAGAAGGAGAAGAAAGAGAGAAGGGGGCCAAGATAATAGTCAAAGAAATAATGACTGAAAATCTCCCCAATTTAGTGAAAGATATGAATATACTCATCCAAGATGTTTAATGAACTACAAATTGGATAAACCCCAATATATCAACACCATGACATATTATAATTGAACTGTCAAATGCAAAAGATAGAGAGAATTCTGAAAGCCATAAGAGAGAAGTAATGTATCACATGCTTGGGAACATACATCAGTTTGTCAATTTCTCACCAAAAACCAAGAGGCAAAAAGTTAGTGGGGATGACATATTTCAGGTGCTGAAAGCAAAAATTTACCAACCAAGTGTATTATATCCAGTGAGACTGTCTTTCATTAATGATGGAGCAATTAAGACATTCCCAGGTAAGCAAAAGCTGATAGAGTTTTCAGCACTAGACTGGCCCTGTAAGAGATGTTAAACAGAGTTCTGGAAATTGAAAGGAAAAGACAATTGACAGTATATCAAAGCTGCATGAAGATGTAAAGAACTTTGGTAACAACATGGGAAAATATTAATGCCAGTATTATTGTATTTTTGGTTTGTAACTCCACTTTTGATTTCTTGTATGATCTAGAAAGCAAATTCATACAATGTAATGATATATCAGTGGTTTTGGACTCATAATGATAAACATGTAATTTTTGACAAGAACTACAGAATGGTGGGGTGAGGGGCATGGGAAAATAGTTTGTGTATACTACTGAAGTTAAGTTGGTAGCAAAGCAAAAATGATAGTTATAGATTAGGATGTTAAATTTAAACCCCATGGTAACTGCAAAGAAAACATTGGAGAAACTACAAGCTTATTGAGACAGAAAGTAGAGTATAGGTTGCCAGGGATGGGGCCAGGAGACATGGGGAGTTAATGTAAAATGGCTATAGGGTTTATGTTTGGGGAGGTGGGAACATTTTAGTAGTAGCTGGTTGGGATAGCTACTGCAACATTGTGAATGTAATGAATTCCAATGAATGGTATGCTTGGGAGTGGTTGAGTTGGGAAAATTTCCAAAATTACTGAAAATAAAAAGTGAAGTAAGTGTAACCAAAGTTACAATGAGATTTAAATGCAATACCTGATCCTGGGCAGTATGGACTTAATAATGGAGGATAAAAGGCCCTAACGGACATTACTGGAACATATGAAAAAATTAGAATATAGACTATAAGTGTATATCAAGTTGAATTTCTTGAACTTGATAACCATTTCATTATTGTTACCCAAATTGAATATCCTTGTTCTTAGAAAATGTACATGTCAATATTAAGTGTTCAAGGATCATGATAAAAACCTACATTCAAATGTTCAGGAAATGTTTTGATAGATAGATGGATATTTAGATAGATGGATTTTTAGATGGATAGAATGATACAGCATAAGTGACATAATGTTATAATTCTTGGATCTTGGTATCTAAGAGGATATGGGTATGTTGGTGTTGTCAGTATAGTGTTTATATTATTTTTTTAACTGTAAGTTTGAAAGCATTTCAAAATAATTTTTAAAAATTAAACAATGATAAAATAAAAGTCCTTTATAAATGTAATGGGAAAGATTTACGATTTTACTATTAATTTTGACATCCATTGCAGTTTCTATTAGGTCCCATTTATCAAGAAGGAATTTCTCTTAATCTCTCCTTGGTGAATGCTTATAATTTAAAAATATAAGTTTAACTTTCTCAATCTTTTGAAAATGTTTTTTTCCCTTTATTTGTAAATCTAGTTAATTACATTAACAACTTGTTTAATGTTCAATGGATTGTTGCATTCCTGGGATAAATTTCACAGTTCATAGTGTATCCTTCCTTCAGTGTTCACAATGCAGCTAGATTGAATATGCTTATTTTTTTAAATCATAAAAATTAGAATATTCTATGTTCCCAAGTGAAATTTGTTACTCACTTTTGCTTTTGTGTTATTGTTGGAACCACAGTTATGTTGGCCTTAAACAATGTAGAGGAGCATTTCCACATTTACTTGCTGTGAAGCAGTTTTAGACTACTTATTTCATTGTTTGGGGGAAGTAAATGTGACCTCTGCATTTTGGGAATCGTATAAATTTTCTTGTGGTTTACCAAGTGATCTCTTTTAGCAAATATTTCATGTTTATTTGGAAAGAATGTGTATTTTATGTTTCTGGTATGCAAGGTATATACAAATATGTACAGTATCTTTCCCATCAGGACCTATATCTGAGTTTCTATTCCTATTTTTATGTATCTGCATTACAACTTAATTTTTGAATATTGCATTGATTTCTGGGAACAATATTTTAAAATGTACTATTGTGAAATTTTCAATTTTCCTCTTCTTTTCAGTTTTGCTTTTAATATTTGAAGCTCTATTTTAGATGATGTTTATCAAATCATGTAATGATTTGTTTCACGAGATTGCTGGATCAACACTAAATCAATACTTACAAATAACCATAAGTTAATATTAGGCGAGCATCATTCCAGACATTCTCCATGAGTAAATATAAAAATAGAATGTAGATGATAATAAACAAATAGGTAAATATATACCTAGACAGAAACCGGTAATTGGATTTTATCTGGATAATATATTCTTTATTCTTTTAAGATATTTAGGCTTGAATTTTAGTTTTCTGTTTTTTAATATGATGATACCTGATTAATTTTTTGTTAGCTTTTACCTTATATATCTTTTTTCAATCTTACATATTTAGTCTTTTTCTATTGATATATTTTATGTGTATAGTTGTACTAGGTCTTGTTAGATGTTTTGTCTTGTTAAAAACGTATAGCTGGATTTTTTTTCTAATCCAATATGAGACTCTTTCTCCTTTAATAGTAAAAAGTGACATATTTACTTAAGCTTATTCACATTGTTTTGATTGCAAATGTATTATGATTATTTTTACAATATTTTTTCATTTTACTTTACAATGTTATATCTTTCTTCCTCTCCTCTTCTCTTCTCTCCTCATCTCTTCTTGAGCAAGGATTCAAGCTCTTTATGTTTGCAAGGAGACCCTTACTACCATCATTGTAATTATCTGTGCTCAGTCCTCAATCTGCTTCTTTCCAAATAGTGCTTTAATGATAAAATGGAATTATTACCGACTTCTCCTGTAGTTCTTCTGGGAGGTGGGAGTAGGATTTGGGGTCAAGACAAGCCACGTTACTCTTTATGTATTAGTTTGTTTGCATTCTTTGTTTATTTTGCCAGTGTTGAACTTTACCCAATGCTGTAATCCTGGAAAGCAGGAACGTTTAAGAATTCCCCACTCCCTCCTTTCTGTTCCAGCTTACTACGAAGAACCACCCTTTCCCATATGACTTAGATATGACTCACCTTTACCCTCCTTCTTTACTTGTGACAAGATAGGCACAGACCCTCCAAATTCCCATTCTTTGTCTTATAAAAATGATTAGCCGAACTCCTTGTCCCCACTGATCAATTGGTACAAAATACTTGTTAAACAAACTTTGGCTAAGCGTCGATCCTTCCTTCAGGTCCCTAAACTTTAGCACATCCTCAGCCTGAGCCAGCACACAACCCCTCCTTAAGTGCACCTCCTGGAAAACAGGGCTGGCCTCAGAGTAAAACATTCTCTGATTTACCATCTAATCAGGCCGCCCTTTCATCTTGCTTCTCCACTTCCCCACATATGGTCCTTTACTTCTCTCTATAAAGGAAAAAAACAAAACAAAAACCTAATGGCTAATCCTTGATATGCCTACTGCTTTTATGGTGAGGCTGTCCTCCCTATTGCAGTGGCCCTGCTCCCCTCACCCCCCACAATAATCTTTTCCAATAAAGTCTCTCCTTGCCAAGTCTGAATTTGGTTTTTATTTGAGAGTGTGGTATTGATGAATTGTTTATTCATTATCAAAAGTCTTGGTTCTTTCTTGCTTTATGTTTTCTGGGGAGGGCATTGGGAATAGGATAGTCCGTGATCTGTCTTCACTCTGCATTTTACCTAGAAATGCAAGCTTTGGATTTTTTTTCTACTCTTGTATGTTATATACACATTTAACATTTTTAATTGGCCTTCATATACAATTTAATTAAAATTGAAATCCTCTTCCCAAATTGGACAATCATGTAACACTTAGATTCTTATTTATTTATTTATTTTTAAAGAAGTTGTAGGTTTATAGAAAAATTGTGCAGAAAATACAGAGTTCCTATATACCCCCCTTATTATAAATGTCTTGCATTAGTGTAGTATGTTTGTTATGATAGGTGAAAAAATATTATTATAATTGTACTATTAACTGTTATTCATGGTTTACATTAGAGTTCCCTATTTCTGTTATGCTGTCCTATTTTTTTTTTTTTAATTCTAGTAACATATATGCAACCTAAAATCTCCCCTTTTAACCACATTCAAGTATATAATTCAGGGCTATTAAATAAAAGAATTTTCAAAGGGCTGAACAGTGTGTTCAAGAGAAATCAAATAGAGCTTGTTAAGTATAGGTACTGACTTTTAAACTTTATTTTTAAAAAGTTTTAGGTACAGAAAAGTTACATCAAAAATATAGGGGATTCTCATATACCCCATACCTGCTCTCTCTCACATTTTCTTTTATATGTAAATAATTGTTTTAAAGGAAACTTCTGCTGAAAATACTTAGTTGCTGTTGGCAGCATATGGCCCTTCACTCCCTTCCTGACTGTGTGCTGATATTCAAATGTTATGTAAAATGACTAGAACTGATGCATCCCCATTGAAGCCCATGACCTTGATCAGCCCATATTAACACAGAAGGTAATTGAGTTTCTAGGGTTCTGTATTCAGCCACCTACAACTTCTTGCACAAACACATTTCTCACAGTGTTGTCATCACTAATGAAATTTAAGAAGAATGAAGTTTCCAAATTAGCGATGAGTCACTTAAGACTTCCAGCCTACTTTTTATTGCTTTCCTCCAGAAGCTCATCTTACTTTCTGTAATCAGTACCAGAACGAATCACTTGCTCCTTGTTAATCTTTTATCTCCATGAAGTGAAGGTGACGATGAAACACTTTTCTGTAAGACCCTCTTGGCAGCCATCCCACAAAGCCTGCTGCTCTGTTTTGATCTCATTCCATATGTCCACAATTTAAGTGGCAATACAACTCTCTCTGAATTGTATCATACAGCACTGCAGGGCACAATCCTGTGTTACCTGCTTTTGGAAATAATCTTTTCAGCCTATTTCAATTTTCACATTAAAGAACTGGCTGCCTGAAACTTGATGATTATAGTCTTGTAAGGACAGGATCAAACAGAAGACACTAGCAGGGAGTCAAATGTGAGAGTATTTTTCTGCATGCATAATGGACTTTTTGTTCTCTTTTAATAAATTTGAAGCCATTGGTAATATTATTAACTCAGATATGGCCCTGCAGTTAGCTATTCTTAAAAAGTCAGTCTAATGAAATGCTTAAGTGCAATACCTTGTAGAGAAGTAATTTCTAAGGCTTATTTATAAATATTGATTGCTGGGAGATTAAAGAGTTAATATATAAATGGCTTTCAATCTAGTAAACTTCCCATTTAATGAATCTCAAAGGAAAAAAAAAATAATCAATTATTTGTCTCCTTGATTATAGACTCTGAGAATTGATTTCCTCCTAGGAAGAATTTCATTTTCTTTAAATGAAAGTAGTGTTAATGAACAGACATACTTGTCTTTTTGCTTAATCTGTCAGTGTGTTTATTTTGTTTTCATCTGAAACTTTTTTGAATTGCTATTCGGTAATTCAGTAATTCTTTGGAGATGAAACAATTTTTCCTGTCAGTGTATTTATAAATGAGGATGTAAAGATTCATTGCTATTGTTAAAGATTGATTTTTCTGTTCAATGAAAAACAATTTACTTGAAAGCAAGTCTATTGTTAGTCATTACTAGGTTAATAAACATAAATTTTGACATTTAAACCTAGTTAAATGAAAGATGTTAGCCTACCTTTAAGTCAGCAATTCTGTAGTGTATTACTGTTTGTACTTTGAATATGCTTTAGTGTGCTTGTGATTGAAGAATCAAATTACTCAAGTAATGCTTATAAATTTTTTCATGATCATAGCAGCAATTCATTTTAAATTTAGTCTCAAAGATATTTTTACCATTTAGTTCAGACTTGATTATTACTTCTTTTTCCTGGTTACTATCTAACTCCATTTGAAAATTTTCCTTAACTTCAAACTTAACCATAGCAATGTGAGCATGCAGCTTGGTACCACCTTACAAAAAATTTTAATACCTTCTTTGGACTCATGGATGCATGCAGGTAAGATAAAATCCCTGTTTATAGATTCTGTGTGGATGTGATCAACATATCCTGTTTATCCTCACAACTTATATCAAATTGAATTTCCTGAGAACAGAGACCATGTTTTATTATTCTCTCTAGCCCCCCATATAGCCCAGTTTTCCACAAATGGTAGACATTCCATAGTTCTGGCTAAGTTATTGCCTGGAAAAGGTGTGACAAAATTGCAAAGAAGGCACCACACATAAATTTATTGAAGAACTAAAATAATCCATAAACTAAGATACAGTGTGTTATTTTAACATGAATTGAGTTTTTGCCTATCACTTACTTACACTTAATTATCTTATCTCTAAGAATTTTCCATTGCATATAAACCCTCACACTCCAACAAATGAAAATACAAAAGTCTTCCCTGAAAACTTGTAATTTGATAAATTTCCATTGTCATCAGTGTACCATTTTCTTTTATGGTATATTGGAGTAGTCAGGTGAAAGACCTAAATCTGAATTTCACCTATGTTGTATATTTTCACCAAGCTCTTCATTATTTTTTAATCATTTGACAAAAATTTCTTTATCCCTGTTGTACAGTGGGATGGTGACTAAAGCAATCTCTTCAATCTCATAAAGTTCACTTACTGTCCTCAATGCTTGATTTAACAAAAATATTAGTAAAATAAGAACATATGAATGAACCAGAGAATGGAAGAAACAATTGGAATGTCCTGTGTAATTATACATTAAAATATTACAGAGATCAAAATAACCATGTTAATAAATAATAATAAATAAATAAAGGCTGGCATTTACTGATCATTAAGCAATTTATATATGTTTCCCATATATAATAAACTGAACCTGGGTATTGCTATTGCCTATTTAGCAAATAAGAAACCTGGGACCCAGAGAAAATTATATTTGAGGACTCTTTAATACTGAAAACCATGACTACAAAATGAATGAACCATCACATAAAGAAACTTTAAAATACCAATTCCTTAGCCTGACATTCAAATCCTTTCACAATCTGCCTTTTAAATAAAATAGGTTTTGATACTCTTCTTCTTGATAGTCCATACTCTCCATCACATTGAGCTAGTGTAGTATGGTGGGAAGAACACAAATTTGGAAATAAGAAAACCTGGAATCTATTTCCTTTTTTACCTTGGAAAGTCTCTAGGTTTCTAAATATTCCTTTGTAAAATGAGATGATTAGGCCAGACATTCTCTAAAGCTATTCCCAAATTTCATTACTTACAAATTTTCTTTCTTCATATATATAATTTACTTTTGCTTTAATTCTTCTCTTATCCTAAGCTTTCTGTCTAACTCCTACTTATTACTTAAAGTTTATCCCAATTCCTTGAATCTTGAATCTTTCCAGATCACCGTAGCATAAGGTAACCGTTCTGATTTGTAGTGGTACTCATATGCTCTGCTGTCAGTTCCTTTATTGTGTGGTGACTTGTGGCAGAGGAAAAGTAGTGGAGTGAGAAGCCAAATTGAAATCAATGCTTATGTGTTTGAAGTGGGAAGTGAAGCATAAACTGTTAGATGAAAAAGATAGTGTACATAAAGTAGCAATAAAAGCAAGTCAAGTTTGTGGAATAGCAAGCAGGGAATAATGAGATACGATTTGGGAGAGATTAAAGTACAGAATGGTGTTTGTGAAAGGTGAATATTGTGTTGAAGGCCAGGTTCATGCCTATTATGGAATTGTACTAGATTTTAGATTGTTCTTGATATTACTTGATCCACAATAGAAATTGCAGGTTTATAATATTGGTGAAGATGGCTGTGTTACACATAGATTAACTTCTCACTTCTCTACAGGTTGGAGTGAATGTCATTTTCTTATACTTCCCAGTCTCACAGAAGTTTTCACTACTTTTTTAGTGAATGCTAAACTTCTTATATTGAAATAATTTTAGACTTACAGAGCATTTGCAAATGATTTTACCAAGAGCTGTGATACGCCCCTCATCCAGCTTCTCTCAATTGTTAACAGCCCATGTAACTGCGGTGATATTATTAAACCAAAAAATTAACATTGGTACAATAACATTAACTAAACTACAGACCTTCTTCAGATTTCACTAGTCTTTCTACCAATGTCCTTTTTGAGTTCCAGAATCTGATCTAGGGTGCCTTATTACATTTAGTTGTCATGTCTCCTTACCATCCTCTAACCTGTAAAAGTTCCTGAGTTTTTCCTCATCTTTCATGTAGAATGGCCCCTTAATTTGAGTTTGTCTGATGTCTTTTCATGATTTGATTGATGTTATGCATTTTTAGCATACCTCAGAAATGATGTGTCATTCTGCATGTTACCTAAGAGGTATATTTTGTTAGTGTGTATAATTATTGATAATCTTAAATTGTTCACTTGGTTAAGGTGGTGTCTACTAAGATTCTTCACTGTAAAGCTACTCGTTTTCTCTTTGCAATTAATAAATATCTTAGAGGAGATACTAGTGCAATTATCTTGTTTCTTTGAAAACTTTCAACCACTAACTTTAGTTTTGACCATTAATATGACGGTAGTATAATTTAGTCTTATTTCCGTCATTCATTCTAGATTTAACTATTGGAATTCTTGGGTAAGTAAGAGCTAATTCTCACAGCTTATTTATTAAAAATTATTTTTTATCAGACTGGTCTATTTATTTTATGGATTATAATCTAATATTTTTGTTATTTATTTTGTTGTTCAAATGGTTCCAGCTTTAGCCAGTAGGATCTCTGTCAGATGGCTCCTGTGCCTTTTCTATATACTCCCATGTTTTTTATGAACATCCTTATGTCCTGGAACCATAAACATTTCCAAGTTCATTTTGTATTTTCCCTACCCCAGCCCTGGAATCAACCACTTCTCAAAGAAACTCTGGTTCCTTTTATTAGAGAATAATATTTAGAAAGCAAGATCTGGATGCTAGTTGTGCTTGTGACTACTGCTAGGGTATCATTGCTCCCGGGCCCTCTCAGAGGACAAAGCTTGGAAAGATAGATAGATAGATAGATAGATAGATAGATAGATAGATAGATAGATAGATAAACACACTACCCATGTGCATGCATGCACACATATATTTGTGTTTAGCTATCATCTGTGTAATCTCTCTATATATACCATGAGTTCATAATGTTAGCACTAAATATAATAGGGTTTATTCTAGCTTTACCCCTTTCTTTATTTGTAAACTCTTTTTTCCCTTAGTGAAACCAACCTGATGCCGATTTGTTCAACCCTTATAAACATAAAGTAGTTTCAGAATTGTGAAACCACACCCCTGTAAGTAACAAATTTATTGACTAGAATACAATTTATATGTACAGTTATTTTGGTTTTTAGTTTTACATTATCCAGTTAAAATATTGTTTTGCAAAATAACTTAGGTTAGTCACTATGAAGTGTTATTCATTTGTATGAAAATTAGATTTATTTGTTATAGTTTGTATTCTATTTGATTGCCTTGTCTTGGGGAGTGTTTGCATTTCTAGTCATTGGGCATGAATTTTGTTGAAAAATGTGCATATTGTATAAGACTTTAGAGATTAAGGTAACCAGTTTTTATGCTTGGAAATGGGCAAGGCTTTTCCTTTTTTTTTTTCGGTGTGGGGGTTTGTGTTCATCTAGTCATAATGAGGGCTTAGTTTGAGATTTTTCTGTAGCTGTGGTTAAGATCGGTGCAGCTTGGGTTTATTGTGAGGGCTGGTTTCCCAGAAGGTTTTGCTCAATGTTTGATGCATCCACAGCTTTAGATCTTCCTTTTTTTTTTGCAACTCAGAGTATATCTGACTCTTGCAGCTCTCCCACTAATATTCCACTATTAGTTTTAACCAATGTTCATTTGAGTTGTTTTCTGGTGTTCTGATTAAGCCTCAATCTTAGACACACACTGAGTTCCTGGGTCTCAAGGATGCTGCCTTCAC
This sequence comes from Chaetophractus vellerosus, assembly GCA_004027955.1. Lineage (NCBI taxonomy): Eukaryota > Metazoa > Chordata > Mammalia > Cingulata > Chlamyphoridae > Chaetophractus > Chaetophractus vellerosus. Next base: position 39,194 of record PVKH010000266.1, read on the forward strand.
CAGAGCCCCTGCCCATCCTCCTATTCTAGAACCTGGCTCAGCTTCCTGTCCCTTCTCAATGGTGGAGGCTTTTTTTGTTAACTCTTCCCTCCTCTAGCAACAATTGATTTTCTCTATGATCCCGATATTTTTGTTGACCTTCCCTAATGCAGATTGAGGATTTTGTTCCTTAGTGTAGATAAGGGAAAACAGGTCTGGGTGGCCTTTCATGCCTGTCTTCTGCACCAGGCTTCATCACGCCAAGTTTACAGGGCACCTCCCCAGGCCTCCTGGTGAGGTGCCTGGAGAAAGAGCACCTGGTGAGGTACTTGGAGAAAAAGAGTGTGACCTTCCCTCTCTATTTTGACACAAAGGCTTCACATTCTGCCACCAATCTGCACTCTGCTGCTTTCAAAATGTTAACTTTTCTCATTCAATTCTTACATTTATCCCGAGGCATCTTTTCCAGGTAAGCACTGATTGCATTTCATCTCTGCCTGCAGGCGCATGCCTTTCCCTAGATCTTAAGTTAGTAGCTTGCCCTGCAATTTCACCTCTCACTTTCTAGAAAAGTCATGAACTTGCATCTCATTCAGCTTTGGTTTCTTGAGATAAGGTGGGACTAATGATCTTTCTAGCTTGCTACTTCCCTGACAAAAATAACTGAAGTCTTCACTATTGTTTAAATCTTTTATTTCTTCAACACTCTGAAATGTATTCCTAATAACCATCTCCTCACTGCTTTCTTTGAGCTCCATTTCCTCTATCTTTACAGATGTTTATTTGTTTAAAAAACAAAAGCAATTTCAAACTACCAGCTTTCTTTTCTTGCATTCTTATTTCCTGACTTCTGGTTTCCATCCCATCCACAACTGTGTGGATACCAACATCTACTTCATTTAAGTTTCTTAGCCACCTGTCTTAAAGTGTTTTTCTTCTTAGATTTTCAAGCATGAAACCTATGAGGCCCTTCTGCTTTGATTATTCCTCCTTGTGCCTAACCCAGACTCTTTATTTTTCTATTTTATCTCTCAGTAAAATTCTTACTCCTATGGTTTTAATTTACTTCACTATTTGGGAACTGCATATTGGATTCCCTGAAAAGCAGACATTAAGATTGAAATATACTTTCAAGAAGTTTATTGGGGAATGGTGTTAAGATCAATACATGGCAGGGGGTGGGGGAGAAGAAAGCATATTTGTTAGAAGTTGCTACAGCCTAAATTGAACAAAGCCTTCAGCACATCTACCTGGAGTTCCAAAGCTAAGATAGCTGTTCAGAGTTATCTTCCAATGGGGCAAGAGGAGCCTGGTCTTTACCACTATTACCTTTGCAGCCAAATTCATTGGATCTGAGATGCCACAGAGAAGAGGGCATGAACTTAGATAAGGCAGTTGTCTCCAGCTCAGGGCAATCCCTGAACAGGGGCACCTACCTCTGTAAGCTCTAACTGTGAACACTCTCAGAATCTGAAAGAATTCCTGAAATGGATAGGACTGGGTGCATACCACAGTGCCCATTCAAGTGTTTGATCCCAAATCTCCATTTCAAAAACTGACTTCACCTACTCTCCAGTGCTACATTTTCTGCATGTTTAAGCCACATTTTTACAATGTAGCTAAATCTTACTCTGATACATCATGTCATTGTTAATTCTTTGTAAGCCCCTAGTAGATGGCTGTTAAACATTCCATACATTGTGTGTATTACCTGTTGCATAACCTATTTACAATCTCATATTGGATTTTTTTGCCATCAATTATTAAATAATATATGTATCTCTGGAATTAAGATTGAAGTACGTACAATTTTGTCTACATTTCATATTCTTTTTTTTTAAGATTTTAAAAATAAAATTTATATATTTTTCAAACTTTTAATTGTATAATATAGAAAACTATAAAACACCAGAAGCAAAGAACACAAAAGTCATCCAGAATTACAAGCAGTTTATAGTTTGACATACCCTTTCTAGGTCCTGTGTCGGTAAACACACAACTGAGCATGCATTTTTATGTCGTCAAGATCACACAGAATTTATCATGCTTTTTCACACATCATGAATATTTACCAATTCAAAGCCCCAAAGCCATGAGGTATTGTGATAACCAAGAATACATGACACCATCTCAGTCAGGGGAAAAAATATATTCCTGTCTTTCTTGGAGACAAAATTTCCTAAGACAAAAGTGGCAACAGGCCTCTATAGATATTGGCAGAGTTACAAATACTGCGCTCACTTAATGCTCAATTTAAAATGAGACTTAAAGCAATAGAGTACAATAAGTATAATGCTTTTAAGAGAATTCATTATCAGATTTATATTGAATTATTAGCAAGAATATATGTTTCTATTGACTTATTTAACAATGTTTTGCTATGGTATAGCCAAGAGATGTGCACACACATCAAGTTAGCATCAACATGGAAATATGATCACATCTGCATACACCCCTCTCCTGCACCTCCTTCTGCCCCTCTGCAGCCAATTTAATTAACAAGTTCTGGTGCATACTTCTCAGAAGTGGTTTAACAATTCCACATCAAAAATGCTTCTTTTCTATTAATTTAACAAAAAGATGTTTATAAATTCATTAATTCACTAGCTCTACTTTTTAATCATACATTGTCACATCAAGATATCTAAAAAGCTTAGTTGTGAAGTAAAGAATGATCCATATCCACAATCAACACAGGTATTTTACCAAAAAAAAAATGCACATATAGAACTATGGTTATAATCTACAACTGTCTTCTAGATATAGAGATACGATCAAGGAGCCCTTCCCTTTGCCCTTCTTCCTCTTTCTTGTCTAGCATTTCAATGACTAAGTACAGGAATATGTCCAGGTCCAGGAGGTGGATGGACAGAGGTCACTCCCAGAAGACAGTCCATCCTAAAACTAGCACAAGAACTTTTATATAGGGATTATTTTACTACCTCTATTTTTGACATACTTTGGACATTAGGACTTGGCCTTTAATACACAGCAATAACTAAAATGCCTATAGAGAACAATGGTCAGACAACCTGAACTTGTGTCACAACTCACCAGCAAAGAACCTTTCC